>PVKB01004211.1:0-142773 GCA_004027205.1 Ctenodactylus gundi | reverse complement strand
GTTGGACTTTATAGATGCATAGTATTCCATTGTGTATAAATACCACATTTTGTGTATCCACTGGTCTGTTGATGGGTATTTTGGTGCCTTCCATATTTTTGCTATTGTTAGTTGTGCCGCTATGAACATGGGCATACAGATATCTCTGGTATATATATATATATATATATATATATATATATATATATATATATTCCTATCTACTTTTAAGCTTGGCTCCTCTTGTCTTAAACACTTCATGGGAAGAAATAGAAAACATATTTTACTAGCCTATTCCAGTATCTCACAGTTTTTGTTTTAATAAAGAAACCCTAAATAACTGAGTAGATGGTTATCACATGCTTGTCATGCTCTGAGCTTTGCTGAAGAGCCACCATCAGGAACATAAGCCACTTCCGTTTCTGAAGGCATCGTCTCATCTGATGAAAGAAAGATCTTGGGTATTAAAGCTAATGATCTAGTTTGGATCGTAACTCTACGACGTTTGTGTTGAAATTTCCACAGACTCTTCAGACCAGCCAAAGTTCAGTTTCCTTGTGTATGAAATGGATATAGTGATTGGTATAGGATTACCTAAATGCACACATCTAACACATAGTTAAGCTCTCAATAAATAATGACTTTTTAGTTATAAATAATATTATAGTGAAAAGTGTAGGTGTTGACCAAGCATAACCAAAAAGTAAACAATTGTGCAAATTACCACTGAAAAATAGGAATCAACAGTTTATTATTTATCTTTATACAAAATAATTAGATTGTATTCAGATTATTATTGCTATTAAAAATATGTCACTCTTAAATTTTTCTTTTACTAGGATAAGTAATTCTAGCATTTCACATCCTCTTTCCAACTATGATATTTGTCTCTGAGTCTTCCAGCATATCATTACTTTTTTATTAAATCATAGGTCCTAAATTAACCCAGAGCTTACTGAGGATCTAATTAACTTTGTTTATATGGAAAAGACACAATCATTACTGCACTCTTTTTTTATCAATTAGTATTTTTCTAACAGAGTAACATTACTGACTTGTAATACTAGATTGCGGCTACTACATGACTCCACTGGTCTTTGGGGAATATTTGTTCATAATTGGTAAATTTTCATTTTTCTTCTTCATAGTCTTGTGCTTGCTTCTAAGTTATCCAATGGTATCCTCCCATTCATGGCTAGCAAACACAAGAGGTGCTAAGTAGAAAATGGTTTTGTTTATTCCCTTGCTGTTGTGATACATGGAGTAGAGCTTTGTTAGCAAGGAAAAATATGGTGTGACCAGATGAGTAAAGGCATTATCACTACCCCACTTATTGCAGCTAATAATAACCATAATGTGTGCCAGGCTGCTTGATCACCAAGTGAGGGTTTTGCCAAGAAACACCACCTGAAAGTAGGCATAATATAATGCAAGAAACTTCAGAAGATGTGCTTGCTGCTATAGTAGTCACAGAAATTTCTTGTGCTATTCTCCTCTCTGTAACACATTAAACTTTATTATACCACTAAAAAGAAAAGCCTACTCTGTTAGGCTCCTTGGTCTTCTTTTCTTAATAACCGAAAAATATATTGAGTGCCTATTTTTCACTCATCACCTGAGCAGGCTCGTGATTTCTGTATTTACATATTCCTCTGTTATACTCTAATGCTTATAAAATATCTTCTTGGGAAGAATAAACTAGTACATCTTTTTGTTATGATTTGGATTAAATGTTCCGAAGACTGATGGCTCCTTCTTCGCCTACTGACTGTGTGGGAGTGTGCTTACCTGAATTAAAAATGCAAATAGAGTCCTGCTGTTTCAGTTTTTCAGGTTGACTGCCTTTAAAAGCCAGACTCAGAGAACTAGCTTAGCCAGAGGATCTTGCTATAAATCCTTTAGAAATGCATGCCCATGTAGAAGCTAAATGAACAAAACTTTCCTCGTGGACTTCTCAGGTTTTCTCTTGCATGCCAATGTTAGCTAGCAAAATCCCTAGTAGAATAGTCAGGATCTTTGATATAAATTTAGAAGGAAAACTCACATGTACTTATTCTTCTACATAGTGTCTCTTCTTGCAGTCAAAACAGAGCCCCTGAACAGCAGTGAAACCACAACCACGACTGGAGATGGAGCGCTTGACACTTTTACTGGGTCAGGTAAAGCCTTTAGCTCATGTGTCGTTGCGTAGACTTTTGGGTACGTGCACAAGCTCCTCCGTGTGAACAGTAGAGGAAACATCAAAGCTGCTAAAACTCTTATCTTTATAAAGTCAGCAATAAATTCCCTTTTTAGGGTCACCAACAATTGTATGTTTTATGAAATTGAATCTGGAGTGCTTTGGGCCAGTTTTCAGTGGGCAGTGAAATACTCCCACCACTTTCGCTCTTTGTCTTTTCTTTATACAGTGTTTAATTAATTTAATAATTAGGTCATAATAGTCGACTTTGTTCCTTCCACTTGTCCACTTAAATTACATTAACAATCGTCTTCTGTCCACAGTTCTGGAAGTAAAACTATCCATTTGATTCTTTCTAAATAACCTTGTTTCCTCTTTGGGTTTAAAAAAAAATTCTCCTGTGTAAGCAGCTGAGTGACAAGTATTAAAGGTTAATGGGATGCCCGAGAACACATGCTGGTCGCATTAGAAGCGCCCCGAGAGAAGGCTCACTTCAAAGGGACAACAGAGTGTCCACAAGCATCAGTTCTTTTAGACTATAAATACCGATAACTCTCAGCTGGGCACGCAGTGCATGAATTAAGTCAACTTAAAGATTTTTTAATAAGTTACAGTAAGCTTATTATTACATTTTTTAACTTGAGAAGAAATGTATCTATCAGTAAAGTGAACGTCATATCTAAAAATAGTTTTTATGACAAGTCTATTCTGTGATTCTACTATAATAAGATTTTGCATTTATCTATGTTCTCATGTACAAGTAACTTATGTGGGTATACTTTACATAGAGAGTTGAGGTATGCCTTCAAAGATAATGTGATAATCACATTTATTTCATGTGTATGGATACAGATGGTCCAATTTTATTAGTTTGCACCAATTGCAAGCAGTTGTCATGTGTTCACATAAATATTAGTAATGTAAACTGAAATATATAATGGCCCATGAACTTTGTACGAAGACTCACGTGCTGATTCACATCCTTCCTAGCAGCTCACCTGCTTCCTCTTACCTCCCAGCAGATAAACGGATACCAACTTATCCTGTTATTCTGTAGTGTTCACTTACCATAATTATTACAAACTTGCTGCAAAGGAAATGTACATGAATAAGGCTTTAATGAAAGGATTAAAATTGTTAGATTATATTTGTCATGCATCAGGAAAATACAAGCATATTGAAAACTGCACTGCAGAACCACAGTGTTAGCTAGCTCCATTAAAAAATTGCAGATGAGAATTCTAAGTACTGAGAAGTCGAAGGTGGTGACGGACACACAGCCAAGGTCTCACGGCTGGTCAGTGGTATAAGTGCATCTGTAATCCTCTGCTGTTACATCATTAATACTTCGTTAGAAAAAGAGGTAGACATAGTCATCTTATTTGAATCCCTTCATATTCTCTTTACAGATTTTTCTGATTTTAAGAATTTTCTAAGGTTAGGCAGTCAGTAACCACTTAACATATGTGGCTATTATTTAAATTCATTAAAAATCGACAAAGAAAATATTTTATCTGTGGTCCCACTAGCCACACTTCATCTGTGTAACTGCTGCCTGTGGTTAGCGGCTACCATATTAATCAACCCCAAAGTAGGACATGTCCAGTGTGTGACAATGTTTTATTCCACCTCAGTGATCTAGAGCGTGAATTCTCCACGGCAGCACTATTGAAAATTTGGACTAATTCTTTATTGTGAGGGAGCTGTGTTCTGCATTGTAAGATATTTGACTCTATCCTAAGTGCCAATGACACCCCAAAATGTCTCCTAGCAGGTAAAATTTGCCAGCTGCCCATTCTATTAAGTGTCCTTGACCTAAAGCATTATGAGAATAAGATATAATAATAGTAAAAACTTAAAATTGCTTAACACTGTCCTATGAGAAACTGACAATAAATCTCAATTTTTAAGTCACATTTCAAGACATTATGAACCCATAGTTCTGTCTACTTTCGCTTGCACAAACGGCGGGGTCTGATGAGTTGGGCGCTTTGAGTCCTCCGTATAATTCATTAAACAACAGTGGGGAAGTGCAGAAGAGGCCTCCTGCCTTTGTGCACAGCATTCTAGAGATTAGGCTGTCCCTGTAGGGTGAGGTCCTTGTTCAGCATAATCACAACTCACTCTTAATTCAATTTGTTTTGTTGTAGCTTACGGGTACATGCAAATCTATGGGTCAGAATAAAATGTACACATTTTTGTAAAGAAGAATAAACTCTCCAATTTTTATTCCTTATACAATTATTTTAGGTTTCTGCGCTATTTTGTTGTTTGTCTGTTATGTTATAAGTGAACAAATAGATATTAATGCAGAATTTCGAAGGTTAACTGACCCTTAACAATGTGGTGGGCTCTTTATTCTTATGATGTCTAGGGTTAGTCATTGAAGAGGAGAAAGGCATCCTAGGTACTCAGCACTGTGGTCGTGTACATAGGCTTGTTCTGAAACACTGATTTTTACTGCTTACTGTATCTAACAAAAGCCACTCTAGTGAATTTTTGTTGTGCAGTGTCTTCTTTGAAAAGCTTTCTATTTTTCCATCCTGAGAATAACCAATCAGATTGTACAGGCCAATGTCAAATGTACCAAAATGAAGTCTCAATTAAAAGAACACAAACCAATGTAGAATTAAGTCTCATGTAACTACATTTCTACTAAAGAAAATATTCAGTATTGTGAGCTAATAAATTACACGGAATTTTCTTTGGAATAATGATGTTATTTTATAATGTATATTCAGTGCCCCTAGGGTATGGTAGAGTAAATGTTCTCATTAAATGGATTTAAATGTTGTTAGAAAATTAATAGTTTATTGTTCAGTTTATTTCCAACTGTGTATAGAAGAAAAAGTCCCATAAATTTTGGTTCCTGAAAATGTCTAGAGCCTATTACTTCTTGTCATATTTGATGATTTTCAAAATCAATTCAGAATCTCCCTGAAAATATGATTAGTGCACTATTACTTTATTTTGAAATATGCTTTAATAGTCTGAACCCCAAGTCAAAATAACATTTCAAGGATGTTAGATTTTGCATATTTGTGAAGCAATGGATCACAAGAATACTTAATAGCATCTGGATATAGAAATATATCATATTTCAAAAAATAGTTAGCAACGTAAACCTATTTGTCACTTTTATAATCCTAAAAGTTTAGCTCCAGAATTATTATGAACAACTTAGAAAGGGCATAGTACTTTGAAGTATAACTATGATTGATTAGACTAAACTAATTCCAGCACTGCATTGTGTACTACTTTAATCTTTTTGAAAAGTGAATGAACAGCAGATGGCCTAATAAAGACACTCTGTGTGCTTGCCCAGTATGGATCGGCGCGGAGGGGACAGGCTCAACACTTTAGAGCCCATATATGTCATCTGTCTTAGTCAAGGCAGATGGTTAAAAGAAAGAGAACCTTCCAAACTTTTGGATATATTCCAGTTGGAGAAGCCTATCTGGATAAAATGTTAATAGAATCTGACTTTCACTTTTAAGATCTTCTCAGAAAAGTATGTCTGTGATAGTTCAAAATACATTTGTAAATATGATTGTTACTGACTGTTATGATTATATTTAAAAGAAAGTGTCACATTATTATTCATGCTTTCAATATATGTGCCAGTTATTGTTGGAATATTTTAGACTACTTTTTAAGTCACTTGTCCGATTGGTAATATGAAAGGAAATAGAAGATGTTTATGATTAAGAAATGAAGTTTGGAACATCAAAATGTACTTAAATTGTTTTTTAAATATAGTAAATGTGGATAAAATGCATTGCTATCATATTTGAAACTGACATGTTAAGTGTTCAAGTTAAAAATTACTTTATATCATAAAAGTTCCATGACCCGAGTCAGAGATATCTATTCGTAGCAATATTTATTCATCACATGTTAATATGAGAGCATGCTTGTCACTTAAGAGAATGGAAAATTGACAGAAGGATTTGTGAGAGGAAAGTTCATTCCGTGCTCTGAAAACAAAACTAGAAGTGATTTAATTTGGAGAAATGCTGAGGGAGTTATTTCTTTTTAGAACATGAACTTTAGAAAATGAACTCAAGTTTTAGAAAACGAAACATTTTTAGAAATGTATTTATGTGACGACTTCTTTATATTGATTATGTACATGCTAGTGAAATGCTTTTGTGAAGCAACTTTTCTGTGCACTGGTTTTGTGTCTTGCAGTGATAACAAGTAGTGGCTACAGCCCTAGATCAGCGCATCAGTATTCCCCACAGCTATATCCTTCCAAGTAAGTGGTTGCTACATGCAGTAGCATTAGAAGAGTTTTCTGTGATTCCATTTATTCATCTGAACTCGCGACTTTAAATTGAAATTGGCAAGCATTTATGCGTAAAAGTGCATTACAGATATTTCAATATGTAATTGGAAAGATTAGAACACTCAAATAAAGATCTTATACAACTTAGAAATAGAGACACCACTTTAACCTGGAAAATTCTTCTTATTTTGGAGATTTTTGTATTTTGAAGGTAAAATCATACTGAAACTACGCATACTAGTTTTTAAATGGAAATTCAAAAATGCATGCTAGTTTTAAAAATGTGAAGAAGTCACATTTTACCCAAACATCAACACTTCATGATTCATTTACAGTTCATATGCATGGAAATGCTTTATTGTATTTCAAGTTATAATAAAAATACTTTTAAATGATATGCTTCATTGTTTATAACTAATATTGTCACCTTACTGAGAACAAGGGCAGATACTTCAAATGAAATATATTTGATGTACTTCTGAATTTTAGAGAGATCAGTCAAATGTGTCAATTCCTGACCTCTACACATTAAAATACAATATAATTTTCCACAGTGTGCGAACTGTCCTTACCTATAGGTTGGGTTGCATGTCCATTAGTCAAATATAGTTTGATGAAAAAAATGGCAATCCAGTACTTCTCAGGGAGATTCCTCCTACTTTTTTTTTTTAAAGATTTTCAATCTTAGAAGTGAGATCTTGAAATAGCTCTAAAATTACCTCTTGCAATACTTTTGTAAGCTATTTGGTTGCTCGTGGTAGGTGTAAATATGTTTATGAGCACATTAACTGTGTTCCTCTTTTCTCATCTATTTATTAATTGGAGTGCTATTTCAGAAGTAAAAAAAATTTCTAGACTTGAAGAAAATTTAGATAAAGTATATCTACACCCGTTTTTTCATTTTACAGAAGCAATGTAGTCTTAGGGAATTAAAATTACGTCTGAGGTCACCAAAGTCCTTTGTAAGGAAGCCGGGCCCCTGCCATCCAAACTCTTGATCTTTCTTATATTGCTAAGATTGTGTTGGGGGTCAAAAGAAGGCAGAGATCATTTCCTGGATATTATAGGGTTTCACTGAATCTAAGCTGTCTGAATTAATATGCAGTCTTTGTTGCCACAGTAATGCTATTTTTCTGATATTTAGGCCCTATCCACACATTCTTTCTACACCAGCAGCTCAAACAATGTCTGCCTATGCAGGCCAGGCTCAGTACTCGGGAATGCAGCAGCCGGCAGTCTACACAGCCTACTCACAGACCGGACAGCCCTACAGCCTGCCCACTTACGGTATATTTCACGTTTCATGTCTTCTCCTTCTTTAATTAAAAGCAGGCAATCCTGCTGGTTAGTAGCTGTACGTTGCAATGTAAGTTAGAGCTCAGCCTGAAGATCAGCTTGCTAACCAAGTGGTTTGTGCACGCATTTTCAAAACAGATCTGGGTGTGATGTTGCCTGCCATCAAGACAGAGAGTGGACTTTCTCAAACCCAGCCCCCACTGCAGAGTGGCTGCCTCGGCTACAGCCCAGGATTTTCCACCCCACAGCCGGGCCAGACACCTTACTCCTACCAGATGGCAGGTAAGGTGACACACATGCAATATGCTGTGTGGAAACAAATTCTTTGCCTGGGGCTTCCCTGAGAACAGCTTTACATTTTGCCACTGCTAGCACAAATTTTTAAAGGACAAAGAGGTAGGCAGGAACCGGGTGAAAATAGTTGAATATATATATGTTCAAGAAACATGACTCATACCAACTGTAAATGCTTAAGTTTACCACGCGTAACATCAGCAGGGAGCCAGGTCCAAGCAAAGCAACCCAGAGCCAGCCAGGAGTTCAGCCAGTCACACGCTTGATGTCCTCTTAGCTGAGTGACTTCAAAGATTCAGAGCACAACAGGTTTCCTTGTTTTTCAGTATTCCCTATGAATACAACACTATTATGATTGTAATTAAAATATAGGTAGCACTTCCCCTAGGTCCACTTTGAGTAATTGAGGATTATTAATTCATCCCTAAAATCCCTCTTCCCTACTGATACATTTCCTAATAGGACTATTTATATAACTTGTCACCTTCTTGTTCTCCTCCATGTTCAACAGTTTTAACATTTTCTATTTCTGTTAAAAACTGCGTTTGATTTTTATGTCATCACTGCAGAAAGAATTTCAGGGACATAATAGAAACCTTAAAAGCTAATTTCTGTCAGTGATTTTGTCTATATTGTTAGTCATACACCTGGGGTTATATTAAGGTATTTTAACAATATTTTTGGCTTGGGCTGTGGGTCTCTTTTACCTACACCAGGTGGAAACCTATTTTCATGCATACTGTAGCCATAATGCACCACAAAATTCAGTTAGCGATGTGACAGAGAGCATAAAGACACTTTCATTGTTTTCTCCACGTACTTTCACACTTTTTCACGCTAAGTGAACTGCCCTGATTATACACGAAATTGCTGCTCAAACCTTGTTAAAATGCACAACCTGTGGGCTCAATTGTCTTTCTTTTACTCTTTGACCTATACAGTTCATAAGAAATATCTAAAAAGAAAAATCTATATAATAGGTACATCACTTTGTTTTACCCCCTTTTGAAAAGTAATTAAACGTAGTTCAGATTATAGTCAAATCAAATTTAAGAAGGCGTCAGACCTTAGGTTTTTACAGTCTACCTTAGTCTTCCTTCAACCTGAACCTGTGCTCACACCTCTTATTCTAATAGGAAGGCAGAAAAGACCAAAAAGACAGGTACCTGCCAGCCTCGGTTCTAAGTGGATCTGTGTTTATTTTCTAATAATTCCTTCCTAATTTTAACTAAATTAATTTTTCCATGAAAATGTAGTAGATACGGTTGGAAAGTTCCAGAAGTTGCCTAGAAATACTCTCAATCTCTATAGTATTTTGTTATTTGAGTGCCCATGCACTTCTAGACATGTTATTTTCAACACATGGGAAAGTTGTCCCTGTGTGTTCCTATTTAGCCCAAGAGATTCACCAGGAGAATTTACTATGTCCTACAAGAAGGCTACAGCTAAGCCACATTATTATTATTATTATTATTTTTTTCTGAGACAGGATCTCACTCTGTAGTCCAGGCTGGTCCTGAACTCACTACATAACCTAGGAAATCTCTCAACTTTAAATTTACTGCTTCAAAACAAACTTGAAAATGTGTTTCTCTCATTGAAATCTGTAAAATGAAATATTCATATTTTATAAGGGAGACCTTTGGGAAGCTGTGTAGAAACTTTGTTGATTGATTTTCCAATTTATATACAATAATTGCATACTTTTGAGGAACCATGGAATGTTTTCATACGTGTACATATTGTATAATATTTAAATAAGGTAAATATATCCACTTCCATAAATAACATTAATTTGTGGTGAAAACATTTAAAACCCTTCCTTTTTGCTCTTCCAAAACTGCCTGTGATTGCCTACGGTCTCCGTGCCACACAGTAGCACACCAGACACCATTTCTCCTGACCTTTCCTTGCTACTCACCGGCCACCACGTTCCTACTGTTTCGTATCCTCAACTCAGGCCAGTCTGTTGGAATCACCGTCCTATTCTGAACCTCTATGAGATCAACTCTTTTCGGTTTCACATATGAGTGATATCATGCAGCACTTACCTTTCTAGGCCTGGCTTACTTCACTTAAACTAATATCCTTCATTTCTACCTATGTTGTTGCAAATCACAGGAATTTCATGTTTTCTTATGGCTGAATTGTATGAAAACGTTTACAACATAATTTGTTCCTTATCTCCAGGTTCTAGCTTTGCACCATCATCTACTATTTATGCAAATAATTCAGTTTCCAATTCAACGAATTTCAGTGGCTCACAACAGGTATTGTAGCTTTCCGTATTTATGTTTTTCATATCTATTGTAGTTTTTTGAACAGTATTTTCTCTTTGTCATGTACATCCCCCACAAAAAAATTCTCTGAAAATAAAATTCCTTCATTGAAAATTAAGATAGCACAAATTTCCTATCCAGAACTATTGAAATCTGAGTTATTCTGGCTGTTCTAGATTTCTTGTTTAAGGTATACCCATTAAACATGTAAAGTATAGTCATTTAAATCATTTCGTGTGTAATCATAGCACATGTTGCACACTTTCCTATTATATTAAACTCTCCTAAGTTCAGGTTTATTTCTATCACCAAGATATAACTTGATTTAACAATTATTCATTTTGCTGTAGACTATAAAACATTTTCATTGCTAAAAGATAGTGCTGGTTAATCTGAACTATGTTGGGTTTCTATGTTTTATTTTTATTTTTTGTTTGTGTGTATGACAGAGTCTCACTCTGTATTCTGATTGTCCTGAACTCACCATGGAGCTCAGGCTGGCCTTGAACTCATATCAATTCTCCTGACTCAGCCTCCTGGGTTCTAATATCACAGGCATGTGCCATCGTGCCCACCTTATGTGGTGCTGGGGAATTGAACCTGGGCCTTGCACTTGCTAAACAAGTGCATTAACTTTATGCTATTCCTCCAACCCCTATGAATTCTTTCAGTAAGTGTTAGAACCTACTTTTCTGATAGCTGTGTTTTTTGCTTAGGTCAGTGGAGCCTACTTCTGTTAAGTCCTTAGTCCTTCTCCCATTTTTTTCTTAATATATGTCAGTTTTAAATCTAGCCTATTAGAATTTTGTGAAACAAGAAAGAACGTTTCTAAATTATCAACTTGGTATAGAGATGAATTTGTGATCAGTGTTGACACTTCAGAATCTTTTGTCGTTTTTTTCTTGATTCTCAACCAGGTTCATAATAGCTGGCACTGCAGGTTAGCTAGTTTCTGGGCAGGCAATATACTACCTTATTTTAATAAAACTACTGAACAAGTTTTAGATATTTTAAAATACAATTGATATAACTTGTTGTATGCATTAGCTTCCCCACTGTGAGAAAGCAATGCCCAAAACCCAGAATATGAAGCAGGTGAGGCTTACGTTAGCTCACGGTTTAAAGCAACCAATAAGCTCGTTAATATGAGAACAAATGTGACATATGAAGGGCGAGAACAAGGTGGCACTAAAATAGTAATAGAAACCTAACTCTGAACGGCGAACGCAGTAGAGGCCTTCTCCATGGGGACCACATTTAGGTCAAGACTTCTTCAAGTCATGTTAAGAGTGAAGAAGGCACGATTTTCTAGGTTAAAAAAAAAAAAACCCCAGCAAGTTCCATTCCTCAATGGCGGAGTGATCAAATTCAAGGAAGGCTGAATTAGTGCTGAAAATGCCAGACGGGTGCTATTAAAGTTGCGTGGGGGCCGGAGCGGGGGCAAGGCACGACCCATGTTAGGGCCCTGGAAGTTGGTGTAAGGCATTTGGATCCTGTTGCAAGACCAGTGGGAAGTTGTTAGCAGATTCTGAGCAGGAGAATAAAAATCAGGCAATTTACGTTTTGAAAAGATGGCCCTGACTTCAAGACTCTTGAAACAAGTCAAAAAATGGGGAAAAAGAGGCGGCTTGGAAATTGAGTATGTTGCCTGCAATGGAAAATGAAGATAGCGCCAACTCTTAAGGAGAAGGGTGGGTGCTGGAGGTGTTCGGGTCCAAACACACTGCAGGCTTCTTGGAGGCAAATAGGAGAACTTCCGGCATCTGACTCCCTCTCCCTTGGAGGGCATTCTCAGGCTAAGGGATGGCTTCAACACAGAGGTGACGGAGTTATGCTCACACATTCTAATTCCAGCTCAAAAATTTACTCTTGGCCAGGTGCAAATGGCTTGGAGTCTTAGTCCTTTTTTAAAAAATGTAAAATTAGAATAGTAACATGACCACAAAAGAAGGTTGTGAAGATTAAAGGAGCAAACCTATTTAAACCCTTAGAGCAGTTACCTGATACAAAGTCTGCCCCATGAGTTTGCTATCACCGGTAGACCCTGAGAAAAAGATGTGTGGCTAGGAATTTTGTTCAAAGATCAGTGAGTCATGCTTGTTGGCTCAAAAGTAAGGATGGGGAGTGACAGATTCTGAAGTTAAAAGACGAATGGGATTTTAGTCTTTAGCACATCGTGTAATCCTTTCTGATTATGCACATATTTACTTACTCAGGCAATTTTCTTTTATGGAAATCAACTGTGGATCTCTGTTTCCTTAAGAACTTGCACAACAGAGGATCTTAATCCTGACCAAGGATTTGTCATCACTGATAATTTTTTGGGTCAAAACACAGTTGATGCACTAGGCACCATTTATCACAAAGAATTCTTACTCATCATCATAATAGATAAAAGGATTTTGAGGGATCGTTCTTATCATTTTAAAGTTCTTTTAAAAATTTTTAAATAAAAAGCAGTTCATGGGAGTTAATGCTGGGCTTCCATTGTTACAACAAACGAGAAAACTAAATATTTGAAAATTTCACTGGAGACTTAAAGTCAAGATTTCAGGTAGTACATAGTTTATGAAAGGCTGAATAAGAAAAAAATCTGGATTCATCTGTGTTTACTTAACAAATAACTCCTGCTAAAAAGGTAAATTTACCAAGGATACATAGAAAGAAAGAAAAAGAAAAAGAAAGAAAAGAAAAATTTAAAATGAAGCCACTGATTATGGGGAGATGGAAAACACAGCCTCAATTATTCCTTAATAATGCTTTAGATGTGTACAAATGTATTTGCTAGATATGAACCAATTCCTTCCCCCTTTCTCTTCTTGATTTCATAACTCTTCATAATGTAAGTCTTCAGACAAGTAAACTTTGAGGCCAAAGTGAAGTGTATGCATCTTTAAGGCAGGTTAAAATTTGTGTCCCTGACCTGTTGTGCAAAACTGGCAGAAACGTTAACTACTATGTTCATGTGTAAGATGCCCACAAAATACCCTGCACTCATTGGGATCATCATAAATGTCTAGATTCAGAAACAAATGGAGTGGGATATTAATGTTTTAACTACCATAGTGATTTTTGTTTTTAGCAACCTAGAGGATAACATCAAAGACACATCTCAATTATTGTTTCAGGATTACCCATCCTACACAGCCTTTGGCCAAAACCAGTATGCACAGTATTATTCAGCATCAACGTATGGAGCGTACATGACATCAAATAACACAGCTGATGGCACATCATCGTCAACTTCAACCTATCAGTTGCAGGAATCCCTCCCAGGGCTGACTGGCCAACCAGGTATAGATCTTCACCAGGCTGAAATGCTTTGAAATGTTTTGCGACACTGAATCTCATGTAGATAGTGACTATCTCAAAAACATACCTGATAATTCCAGGCAATTATGCTGGTGTTTAGTCAGCATTAACCTCACCGTGTAAGAGGAGGGTCTTCTAGCATTTTGGAAAACCTTTCTACACACTGGCACACATAAGAGATTTCAATCTATCTCCTAATCTCAAACGTACAAATATATTTCATACCAATGGGGGAGTGAATCTTTCAAATGTACAAATATATTTCATACCAACGGGGCAGTAGATCTTTTGCCAGACTCATTTTTTTGTGTTTTTTAAAAATTGACATCAAAGTAAAATTGTATTATCTTCTTTGAGTAAAACAGTTAACATTTCCTTTCTGCCAAAGACACTGTGTAGCTAATTCACCCTGAGTCATCAGTAGGTCTAGCCAAGCAGCACGCCTACAGTCTTAGGGTGTGTAGTAGGATCAGTTGGAAAAAGCTTAGCATTTTTGTTGGATTCTTGCTCGTTGAAAATCTTTTACACACTCTGGTCTTTCTTCAGATTTTATACATCTTTCATTGTTTAAAATCCATTGTATATTTTGTTATCTGAAGCTTTTTGTGTACTTATTAGAGTTATATGTGCTACCCACACTTGGGGCAACTGGAGTATGTAAAGGTAAGAACAAGTTGAATAGAGATTTGATATATCTCAGTTAAAATTATGATAAACTATAGAGAGTAAGTGTAAATATATAGCAGTGTAAATTTGTACAACCACTTTGGAAAGCAGTACAGAGATCTCTCAAAAGACTAGAAATAAATGTTCCCTTTGATCCAGCGACACTCCTCCTGGGAATATATCCAAAAGAGACCAAAACAACATGTAACAGAGATATATTTATACCCATGTTCATAGCAGCACAACTAACAATAGCAAAAATATGGAAGGCACCAAAATACCCATCAACAGACCAGTGGATACACAAAATGTGGCATTTATACACAATGGAATACTATGCATCTATAAAGTCCAGTAGCGTGGAGGCTTTTGCAGGCAAATGGAAGAAACTAGAGAACATCATGCTTAGTGAAGTGAGTCAGAAGCAGAAGGTGAAACATCGAATGGTCTCTCTGATATGAGAGACCCAGATCACAACTCCTATAGAACTTAAGACGAAAGACAAAGTGAAAGAGGGGAATAGGGTGGGGGAGGAAGGAGGGAGGGGTGGGTAGGAGGAGGGACAAAAGGAGAGTGGGAAAGCCCTTGTCACCTTGACAAGATATGTATGGTCACAAAATGCTCAACTCCATTGTAAACCTTGAATTTTGTGCATATACGTATCAATAAAATGTGGGAAAAAGTTAATTGAAAGAATAATTGATATGGTTTTTTTAAACAAATGGAACTAAGATACTGGATATCAACATACAGAAGATAAAAGAATCTCAACTTACATGCAAAACTTAACTCAAAATAAATCATAAGCCTTTATGTAAAAAAAGAACCAAAAAAAAAAAAAAAACTTCTTGAAGAAAAGTACCTTGGGAATGGAGAAATGTTGTAGCTATGACACTAAGGTATAATCAATAAAAGGAAAGATGAATTAGCTTTTGTAAAATTAAGAACTTCTTTTTGAAAGATGAAATAAAAATATAAACCACAACTTCGGAAAAGAAATGTTGCAAGACCCGTATCCAATAAAAGATTTATATCCAGAAAACACAAAGAACTCTCAAAATGGTAAGAAAAATGAGGCTAAAATTTTGCAAATATTATTAATATGTCCTAATACCTTATTCTGCCCTCAGATATTTTCAAGATTCAAATTAATCCCTGCTCCTTTTTTTTTAAAAAATCACATTATGGAAGGAAAAAATAGAGGGTAATGTGGCCACAATACTGCATTATTTTTTCTATCCAGACAGCTAGAATTGACATGATTTTATTCCATTAAAGCAGTTATTTGTTGAACGCCAGTGAAGTTCCTGCACTGCACTAAAAACTTCAGCCATGAATGAGGGGTTTTTTTTTTTTCATATTTTTGGCTTTCCTTTAATAAGCAAAGCAAGATCAAGCAAATGTATAACTAGTGAGACTGAAGAAAAGGAAAGTGCTAGACAATTTGAAGAATAGTAATTAATTTGGACATGCAAAACTAACAATGAAACCAAGGTTTTAAGCAGTAGACAAGACGTGCTTGTATCGGGAGTTGGTGGGGTGGTAACCTGTATAGGACTTTCTCATTTCTGCCTCCCTTTTAAGTGTCAGTTAACCATGGGCAACTATGGTTCAAAAGTGTTTGGAGGATAATTCCAAAACTAAACTTTACATTTTCAAAAATTTTAAATTGCGTCGATTGTTACAAATTTTCTAATTTTATCATTATTGCTACCTCTCACACTACCTAATTTGTAAATTAAACTTTGTCATAGGTGTAGGCCTACAGAGTGAAAAACGTTGGGTTTGTTACTATCCCTTGCTTCAGGACTCTGTGAGACGTCTTGGGTTGTATCCCCCACAGCTGGGAGGAGCTCCGTGACCATCTCTAACTGTGAACACAAGATAAAGTAGCCCAGAAGCTTTCTTTTATCTTCGGTGCACCTAGATCTCAGTTTCTTTCCTTTTTACCATCTTTTAACCTCCCTCCAGCGAGCACACCGCTTCATGGAATTCCTGTCTTCTTGGCCATCCATGTAGGCTTTTCATTCAGTCCTACCCTCCCTGAGCATGTTTGCCCCATTCAGGGCCAGGCCCAGAGTCAGGCCAGGGATAATGCTCACGATGAACAATTTCGGGAGCCACTCCTTCTCAGGACCCTTAAATCTGATGCCCTGATACTCATTTGTCCTAGCCTCAGCCACATGTTCCCAATCTGCCCTGATCCTCTTGGAGTCGATTCGTGCATTGCATCGAGTCTGGCCTTAATTTAAAGACTGGGTGATTTGAGAATCCCCGCTAAACCGAGAATGGAGATCTTTACGTAAGGAGATATTTATTAGACAGCCGACCACACAGTGAAGGGTTTCTCTCCATGGCGAATGCATGGGGAAAACAAAGTAGGAAGGTTTTTGAGAAATAAAACCACAGAAATATTTGTAGTCAGAGTATCAGAAGCAGACAGGATCAGGAGGGCGTTTTTAAAGTTACTAGGCTACAGCTACCGTGGATGAAAACCATTTGTACTCTTAAGTGCATGGCATATGCTGTGTACAGCTTTAATCTGAAATTGATTTTGTCCTCATTTCCTTAAAATCAAATTCGAACAGTTTCCCTTCAGCAGTGACACAGAGTGGGACTTTCTTTTTGCTAAAGAATAATCAGCATCCAGAATAATTATGTGATTCACCTTAAAATAGCATAAAACACGAAAGTTGCAGAGAGGTAGATATTCTGAGTGTGAAAATTTGATTGTCACGTGTTACACGCGGCAGCCTCATTTTCATTATCAGAATGCCGTAATTTTATCAGGTTTCCTTCGGTTAGAAATGCAAACGGATATGATGTGATACAATTTTCAAATGTCATCAGATTCCTTGTTCAATATAAAGAATAAATTACTTCTATTTGTAACCGTATTATTCTCTCAAACCAAATTATAACAACACCCATGTTTGGATATTGAAGGAATTCTGTGACCTCAGAACTTTCCTCAAGGTAGGTTTAGGTTGGGTTTTGTCTCACTGAAGCTGGCGTGCATCCGAAAGCAAGCGAGTTCATAACTTCGGAGCTCTTGATTATCGATGATGAAATCTGATGGATTTGGTTCAGGGCAGAAAAGAATTGCCCATTAACTGATTTGGTATTTTGGACACACAGCAGAGATCTAAAAGCTAAGAGCCACAATTTTTTAAATAACATTCCCTGTGACTTCCATTTGTAAAATAGAAACATAACTTATGTTCAATAAGAGACAGCTGGTGTTTCTGATTTAGAGATAAAGCTAATGAAATAAAGTTGGATTTAAATATCCCAAACTTACAAGGGACAGTTATTCATTACTGTACTGATTAAAGGATAATTATTCAATCATGTAGGAAAGCCTAGGGCAGTTGGTAATGACTTTATTTTATTTGGAAATTGCAAATAGTATTCAGTTGTTTATTTTACCTTACTAGGTGGTTTGACAATGGATTTAAAGAAACACTACTGTGTTGATTAAGAATAGATCATTTAATTCATTATGATTATAAAGATCTTTCTTCACCCTCAAAATGAAGTTTATCTAAGGTAAATTATATTCTTGACTTGCATTCAGAAAGTTTGAGAATAGATTAGCGCATAAAGATAAAAGATATTTTTACAGTTCACCCTTTCAAATATTTTAAACATCTTTAAAATAAAGTGTGGTTAGAACTTGTAACAATATCATCCTTTACTCTGAGAAGTGGATAAAACATTATAGTACATTAGCTAACTCGGCATGTATTCTAGAAAACTAAGGGATCTAGTAAAATCACTTCTTTCTGGAAAAAAGCTATTTTTTGTAGAATACAGAGACCTTTCCGTACCTTTCTGAAGCAATGTGCTGAAGAATAGCACTGGAACTCACGAGAAGATGTAGGGGGGGGGGGATGGTCCACACTCATCTTTGCCAAATTATACGTTCCCTACCTACTGTTACTTTGCCCTTCCTAAGAGGCACTGAAATTAGCAGCTTAAAAAAATAGTGTCCATAAATGTTCAATGACCTTACTGAAACTCAAGTTCCTGGTTTTACTCTTTACCAGGAGAAAGGACTGTACTTTCAAAAGGTAAAGAGATCAGCACGGTTGCCCCTGGTGAAGTCCTTTGATGTCAGGATAGCTCCTCCTTTCCTCCCTGGAGGCATTCTTTTACTTCTGTGTTCTTACCGTGAATTTCTTGATCCTCTCTCTCACAGAAACTTAACAGTCTATATGTGATTTAAAAAAATAATTTTAATTGACTGAATTGCATATTTATTTTTCATGTATAACATATTGCTTCGCAATACACATACCTAGTGAAGTAATAGACTTGCCTCAATGTATGCTTTACCTCACATATCTGATTTTTCTGGTGAGAACACTCAAAATTTATTTTCTTAGTTATTTCCAAAACTATAGTACGTTTTTGTTAACATGGTCACCATATTGCACAATAGATAGTTTAAAATTATCCTTCCTGTTGAAATTTTGTATCCTTTGACTAACATTCCCTTTCCTGGCCCCACAGACCTGGGTAATCACGTTTCCACCGTCCATTTCGGGGAGATCATGGACCGTGTGTTCTTCTAGTGCCTGGCTTATTTCACTTATGTAGTCACTTCTGGTCTCATCTATGATGTCCCAAGTGACAAGATCTCTCTTTTAAGTTGGCTAGTATTCTACGGTGCTTTTACGTCACATTCTCTCTACGCGTTCATTTCCTGGTGGATGTTTAGTTTGTTTCCTTATCTTGGCTTTTGTGAATAATGCTGCATTGGACATTGACATCCACAGATCTCTATGACATATTTGTCCCCTTTCTTTTGGTAAGATATTCAGTAGTGAGATTATCAGAACACTCGATAAGCCTATTTTTAATTTTTTGAGGAACTTATGTACACTAATTTACAAAATGGGTAGACTACTTTGAATTCCCAGCATGTGCAAGGGTTGATTACTTTCTCTACATTCTTTCCAATACTTCTTGTTTTCTGGGAATAGCTGTATAACAGGTGTAAAGAGATACCTCGTTGTATTTAATTTGCATTTCTCTAATGACCTAAGCATTTTGTTCACATGCCTGATGGTGACATACAACTCTTCTTTTGAAAAATGTCCACTTAGATCCTTTTTCATTTTTGAACCAAGTTATTTGTTTTCTTGCTGTGAATTGTTTGAGTTCTTTTTATGTTTTGGATTTTAACCCCTTATCAGATGTTTGCTTTGCCCATATCTTCCCTCATTCTAGTCTGTTGTTACATGATGCTTTCGGTCAGTAGAAGTAGATGTAAATTTAGATCTTTTGTAAAATGGAGGAAAAATATTACCTGGTAATTAAAAGTGAGAGTTATGGAATAACAGCAATATTGTCAAATGCAAGCTAATTAATATTGGTAAGTGAATCAAGTCTTCATCTTCTTCATTATTAAAAGACAACAACAAAGGACCTAATTCACTGAATTGGAGTGAGATTAAGTCATATATATTTAAATGTATAAATATAAATATATATATGACACACATACAAACATAGATGCATACTGTTCATAAAAAGAGCTCCA
Source organism: Ctenodactylus gundi (assembly GCA_004027205.1). NCBI lineage: Eukaryota > Metazoa > Chordata > Mammalia > Rodentia > Ctenodactylidae > Ctenodactylus > Ctenodactylus gundi. The sequence continues at coordinate 122,932 of PVKB01004211.1, read as the reverse complement.
AAAATCAGTAAGAAGACTACTGAGTTTTTATGAGTAAAATCCTTCACAGCTACTAAAGAAAGGTGTCCAATGAACAACAAACATTTAAAAATGCGCACTGTTACTCTTCAAGAAAAAATTCTAGTGAAAATCAGAGTGAGAGGCCTCTTGTGTATTCACAAAGGATAAAATAAAAATGACTAACAATGTCAAGTACTGGCACGGTGTGGACCAACTGGAGCTCTGGTTACCAGGAGAGGGAAGCATTATTTGCACTTTAAAAGAGGTGTCCGGTAAACATGAGCCTGTGCTTCCCCCGACCCAAGTGTCCCACTGCTGGGTTTGGACACTCGAGAGAATAAGTGCTTATATTCCCTTTTAGATATTTGGTGAAGTTCAAACCACACTGAGAAAGGACAGGCTACAATGTGAGTAATCTCACAATCATAATGAGTAGAAGCCAAACATACATTTCAGTAACATCTGTCAGAGAGGAAGTCGGGACACACAAGAAAGATTTAATAGCTAGGTGTTCTTCACGGTTTCCATAAAAGCTGCGGCTTTCTTCTACCAAAACACTTTTGTTCCTATCTTACTCATTTCTGAGCAATTTTAATATCCTTCAATAACCTGCAAAAATGAGCAAGAATAAATGCTTCTGTGTCCGAAAATAAAAAGAGGACCTTCCGCGACCATGTCTTTCCTTTTCCTTCCACGAGGTCATTATTGAATATGAGGTTCAGATAACCCACTTGTCCCTCATTAACCTCTTCCCTACGGATACGGTCTATACAAAGCCGCCCACAGCTGACGACAATGCCTGGGATTTTGCAAGGGTCTCTTCTTTCAATTCTCGTGTAGCTACAGGAGCAAAGCTGCCTTATGATGTGCGATACCTGAAATGAAATTGATCTATAAGGAATTTAAGGTCAGGTTTTACGGAATGCCGTCCAAACTATTTTTCAAAATTTTGCTTGAGACCTGAGAGTTAATTTGGATCACCAGTTTATTTGAAAGACAGCATTCAATTTACAGGTGAATTTATCGTGAACAGGAAAACGGTTTCAAAAATAATTTAAAATAGAAAAAGTTTTACATAATCTTATTTAAAACTTCACGTGTGTTGGTGTGTCCAATTATCAAAACCCTCACTTAATGCCTATACATATAAGCTGAAATAAGATTTCCTGCCTGATAGTGCTAACTAACGCTCTAACGAAAATGCTTTTACTATGTTGCTTTCAGGTGACAATAGAGATACATACCCAAAGAGCTGTGCGGCTCTTCACAAACTTCTGTGCACATATATAAGGGCTGGCAGTATTTTCAGAGCAAAAAATATTTGGAGCAGAGACATGGTTTCTTAATCCCGTTCTAACAAGCACAGCATTTCCCCCCAAAAGTGTTAGAGCCAAAAGAAATGACGAGAAGTTGGTTGTGTAAAAATTTCTACTCTTCAGAAAAAAATACCCCCAAACTGGGCCTCATTTGTTTATTTATGTAGATCAATTTCTGCTTGGCTTCCTGAGAGTTATTCTACTTTAATTTAATGGTAAACATCTTTATGTTTGACATTTATGTTATTTACATTTATTATAGTTTGCCAGCTGACCGTTTATTGTATACATAGGATTTAAATCAAATTAAATGTAAATCTGATTTACCCTCAATAATCCAAAAAGGTAGCTACTATTTCTCCTACTTCAGTATACAGTGAAATCGAGACTTAGAGAGATTGCAGTGAAATGCTTGAGGTCACGCAGTAAGTCTGGCTTTTTTGATTGCTACACTGTGCCTCACAGTTGCCTCCGCTTACTAAGCCCTGAATAGGCTTGCTATTGTTTAGTACTCTCCATTTCCTAATGTACATTGTTACTAGCTTTAAATGTATCAGAATTTTAGCTATTTCTTGGGTCTGTACAAGTCAATTAGATAAGAAGTCTGAAACGTAGGACAGATCTGGATACAGTATATGGACTTGCGGGTGGGTCATTCCGATTCCATACCCTGTCATTAGCACACGACGTAATTAAATCTCCCAGGCTGGTATGGAAAGGAGAGTGACCGAAGGCTGGAAGTCCTCAGTGCCTGGCCATTACATGGCAGCAATACGGTTTTCCATGCCTCCTACCCAGAGAAGGGTTGGTAAGAGCGGTCCGAGAACTAGGAGAGTTGAGGGTGTCACTTGCCAAATGATAGTTCCAAGGAGGTGGTGCCAAGAGGATCAAACACCACATGTGGATATGGAGGATGAAATCTGAGCCTGGGGCATTTTTTAATCCAGTGATTATTGAGGATTGTCACCACAAGTATTTTTGGTAGAATTCTGATGAACTGGAGCTACATTTTCATAAAATTGTGCCATCCAGTTCTGTAGCTGTTGGCCAGCTGTAGCCGTTTAGCACTGATAATAAGGTTTCTGTAGGGTGAGATGTACCGTATGTGTAAAATATGCATAAGACTTTAAAGACTTGTTATATAAAAGACAATATGAAACATCATTGTTAATTTTTACACTGATTACTTGCTGAAATGAAATTTTACACATATTAAATTAACAGACAGATGTGAATTAATTGTACTGTCTTTTTTTTTTTTTACTTTTTAAAATGTGGCTCTCCCACACAATTTCAAGTTATATATATGATCACATTTATGATTTGTTTGTTTCTCTTGGACTTCACGGTTTGCACTATTCTTTTACCATGTTTTATTTGAAAGAGAAGAGAGTAGGGAAAATATAGAGTTGGAAATGCAAGATCGAGAGGAAAGGCTATTAAACTTGTCCATGACCCACGGGAAAGGAGGAGGCTGAAGGAAGACAAGAGGGAGCTTGACTAATAGGGCATGATTTCCTAAGAGATAGGGGTAGGCCGTCAAGTTGTTCCTTTGTTTGTTTTTGGAGACAGGGTTTCACTGTGCAGTCCAGACTGATCCTGAACCCACCATGTAGCCTCAAAGTCACAGCAATCCTCCTGTCTCAGCCTTTTGAGTACTGGTATGACAGACGTAAGCCACCATGCTAAGTTTTTGTGGTTCTGGAGAAGCAATCTCAGGGCCTTGTGCTTGCTAGGGAAGTGCTGTAACTGCTGTGCTGCTTCTAGGGAGTCAAATTTGTAGGTTGAGGGATTAGTCTGATCCAGAAGACGACCACCTGTCCTCTCAACAGTGACAAAAAAGACAGTGGTAGGGACAGATCTAAATATAGGCAATATTTAGGTAGAGGTATAGATGAGAAGTCGAAGGCACATGGCACACAAAAGATATTTGGGTTTAATATAGCACAGGTTATGACTAGAGGGGATCTGTGTGATCGATTGCTTGGCTTTGTTTTTGCTTGTTCATTCTTTTTTTTTTTTCCTACTGAAACAGAATTTTGTATGCTTGGAAACAAATCTTTCTCTTTCGTCACAGAGTTGTTTCTAGCATACAGGAACTGGTTAAGATAATAAAAAATGGAAGCACATGCCTGATCTAAAAACAAAGTCCTCTTCTTGACATAAGTTGTATTACTTGTAGGAGAGTTTGAGACTGTGCAGAGCCCCTCCACGCCCATCAAAGATCTTGATGACAGAACCTGTAGGACTTCTGGGTCAAAATCTCGGGGAAGAGGCCGGAAAAACAACCCGTCCCCACCTCCTGACAGTGACCTGGAGGTATGCCTACTTATTCTACAGGAGCTAATTTGTAGCATTATTTTATTGAATTGTATGTTCTATAGCTCATACTTGATTTAAATGTCAGAATTAAACAAGAAATCAAATGATTATATGGACTTTGTCACAGGTATTTTATAACTCTGAGATTCTATCCATGACTATGACTGTGACAAAAGTGATAAGAGCTTAAAAATGACAGTGTCTTGCCAATTCCGGGCCTGGTGTAGCTTGATCTTTTCATCCAAGTTAGCCCAAACAGAAGTTTGAAAAATAGAGCTACTGTGTGTGGGATAATTTTCTGAGAAACATTATATTTGGTAGTCCTAAAGTTATGAAATATATAAAAGTCATGTTTTGAAATTAAGAAAAATGTTAATTGTTCTATATATGTCTTAAAAATGTTAGAATTGTGAAAAATGTTGACGTACATCATCTTTTTACACTTGTATGCTCTTTTGACATAATACCATAAAATAGGTTGGTTATTTTTATTTTAAAACACCCGGAGAAACTATTCCCAACCACATATTTCAATAGAGTAAAAAGTTAAATGCCCATGTTCAGTGCCAACTATATACCAGGCATCGTGTCTCTTCATGAGAAATAATTTTCTTTGTCTGAATAACAATAGCAAAGTTAATGCCCTTAAAGAACCTGGAAGGTGACGTATGCAGTGACTGGGCTAGAAAACCCATCCAACCAGTGGGCAGTAGGAGCTTTGGTCTGTTCCAGGGACCTGACACCACTACCACAGTGTCAACCACCATGGGACCAGCCCCCAGGTTCTCTGCTGCAGACTCAACCCTAACTTTTGATGAAATCTCCTAATTTTGAAATGTTGGTGAATAATTTAAAATATTCCAAAACTCTCTGTTCAAGCCAAACGAAACATTCAGTGGCCCAGTGTGATCCAAGGTTTTTATTTAGCAAATCCTGTTTAAAAGTAACTCATGAATTTTCAAAAAAAAAAAACCCTCAAATTATTTTTTGCAAAAGCTGCAAAATATGTTTTTCGAGGTATGAACTACAATATACAGAAGCTAATCACATTTCCATCACAAAATTTGAATGTGCCTTTTTCGTTATTAACTACAAGTTAAAGTATAAATTCAGTGCTAATTGGGACATTATTTATTTATTCATTTATACACTCATTTGTTTTTAGTGCTTGGGATTGAACCAGGGCTTTTCCACTAATCTATCTCCTTGGCCCCTTTATATTTTTTTATTTTCAGACAGGGTCTCAGTGAGTCGCCAGGTTGGCATTCAACATGGCAGTCCCGCTGGCTCAGCTCCTGGAGTAGCCCTGACTTTTAAGCCTGTAATCATGTGCATTACTCATGTTCCTTAGATTTTACAGGGGTTACATTTGGTATATTAAAAATAATATGGAAATGGCAATAGTTTTTTTTGTAAAATGGTATCAAAGACTATGCACAACAATAGAAAGAAATATTTTTTGTTTGTTTCTGTTCCCTTAAGCTTTATAATTTTTTGCAATTGATTTTTTTGTTTTTGTCCTCAGCGTGTGTTTGTTTGGGATTTGGATGAAACCATAATAGTTTTTCACTCGCTGCTCACAGGATCTTATGCACAGAAGTATGGCAAGGTAAGAAATCAAGGTATCTGATTCCGTGAAGTCACATTAGAACATAATTTGTTTGAAAATCAAGGGTGATTTAAAAATGTTTAAATATTTTTGTTGCAGTCTGCCAAATCTCCTTTTAATTATTATTTATTTCCAGTGGCTTGCTTTTCTTTAATATAAAGTGAGAATTTTGCAGAGCTAAGTAGAAATTGAATTCTTTTTCTTATTTCTGACTTGGAGTTTTCTATATCAAGACAAAGTTTTACTGTACTGTAATTATTTTTGAAAAAAGTTATAAATTGATAAGCACCTTAAAACGTCATTAAAATAGAATGATTTCTGAATAAGAGAGCTTTGGTGGCTTGTTTCAACTAGATTGTTGCGCCAGTTGTTGGTGTAGAACACCGTTTGAGTGGGATAAGCAAGTCGTGCTTTGTCTAAGATCTTTGGATTGAGGAAGGAAAGCAGTTTTCTGTAACCCCAGCACGCTGCTGAGCAGCAACAGTGGCCTACCTCCCTCAGGTAAACAGAGTCAGCTACGCGGGTCTCATTACTCTGCTGCCTTTCTCCCTTGCTGCTGCACTCAGTCAGCTTCTGGGGGCAGACTGCTGCACACCTAGGTGAGCTTCTCTTCCTATACTGGCACGAAACAGCAGCGGCTTCCTGGCTGGGAGCAGTTGTCTAGGCAGTGACTCTGTAGACTCCGTAGGATGCAAATTCAGTTAGAACGGGCTGGCTTGGTTTTGATTACTGTAATCAAGGTTGTGTCTAATTTTGGTTCTCAGATATTGCACCTACAGAAGCGACTTTATCTTTCTGGCAGTATCAGTTCAACATGCTATTTTTTAGCAACTGTGTTAAGCTTTGTTTTCCAGACAAATAAAGATGAACTGTAAACAGATATAAAATATAATGCTTTAGTTGGGCAGTCATTCACAAAAGTCTTAGCCCCTTTATCACAGTTAGCCTCTAGACAGTCACCTCTAAAGTGGGGTGTATATACTTGTACAAGACACTCCTCTAGGGATAAGGGAAAAAATGAAAATGGATATATGTAGACACTTATTTGTATCTCATTTTAATTTTATTAACATTTATTATAGATTTCCTTTATAAATATATTGTCTCAGTGTTACAACAAATTACTATGGACCAAATCAAATCTTGAGTAACAAGAGCAAAGCGTGATGTATCACAATTCTAGACTTCAAATCATACTGCAAAGTGACAGTAATTAAATCTACATGATACTGGCACAAAAACAGACAGTGAGATTAATGGACCAGAACTGAGGTTGTAGAAAACAACTTGAACACCCTTAGCTATCTGACTTTTGCAAAAGCACCACAAACACTCACTGGATAAAAGCCAGTGTCTTTAACAAATGGTGCTGGGAAAGCTGGCTATCCACATGCAGAAGAAGGAAAGCAGCTCCATATCCCATGCTGAAATCAAATCAGAATGGATCAAAGAGACAGATGTCAAAACAGAAACACTAAATCTGCTGGAAGACATAAAACATTAGAAGACAGAAGAGAAGACTTCATAAACAGAATGCCAGTTGCATAAGATATAGCATCAAAACCCAACAAATAGGATTACATCAATCTAAAAAGCATTTACACAGAGAAGGAAATGATCAACAAGCTCAAGAGACGGCATACGTAAGCGGGAAAAGATCTTACAAGCTATTTCTCAGACAGAGGCTTAATAGAATACATAAGAATTAACAGAGTTAGAATGTATAAGGAACTCAAAAATATAAAACCCTCCAAAATAAATAACTCCATTTAAAAATGAGCAACTGACATGAAAAGACATTCTAAAAAGAAATGCAAAAGGCTAATAGGCATATGAAAAAGTATTCAACATCCTTGGCCATCAGAGAAATGTAAACCAAAACAACAGTGAGATTCTGTCTCATTCCACTGAGAATAGTGTACATCAAGAACTCAAAAATTAATAAATGTTGACAAGAACGTGGGGAGAAAGGAATACTTCACTGCTATTGGAGGAATTGTGAGTTGGTGCAACCACTGTAGAGACTTCTGAGAAAGGTGAATATAGAAATCCCATTTCACCTAGCTACAGCGTCTTCCCAAAAGAGCTGAAGTACTAGAGGCACATGCATAGCAGTGTTTATAACAGAACAACTCATAGTAGCTCAACCTAGGAAACATCCTATATGTCCATCAATGGATGAATGGATAAAAAATGTGGCATACACACACAATGGAATATTTTTCTGCCATAAGGAAAGAAAGATAATGAAGCATTTATAAGAAAATGGCACCTTAACTCAATAATGTTCAGTGAATTGGACTAAGCACACAAGATTGCATGGTATCTCTTATGCGAGATTATGCAAAATGCATGTATAAAAAGACTCTAATGTAAGAGAGAGGGTAGGAAATGGGGAGCTAGCTTTCTCACTAAAATGAAGAGATACTGAAGGGGGTGGGAGAAAGTGATAGGAAAAGGAAAGGGAGGAAAAAGCAGTATGTATGGGTATAAATTCACCAAATTGCATGTAATTCATATGTAGATAAACTTTCTTGCATATGGACTTAAATAAAAATGCAAAAATTATATAATAACCTTGTCCATGTGATGTTAAATAAAAATCTTTCCATAATAGCCACTATCTTGTTCCCATGTACCAAATCAGTGGTGGGTTTCATCTTTTAGTAAATGTGCTTCATTTTTAAGCATGTTTTCTGACTTCAAATAATTATCGTTTGTAGAATTGGCTTATAGAAATTGTAAGATAATTTGGATCTAAGAAAATTAATAAAGTCTGATTTTTAAAAAGTCATTATGTATGTATTTCCAGTTTTACCTGCATTTTGGGCATTTTAGAGACATCAGGCTGATGATTAGGAGCAAGAGCTTTTTCATCAGAAACGCTAAGTTTAAAACACCAGGTCTAACGCTTACAGTATTCTGACCCTGACAAATTGCTTAGTTCCTCAGTGTCACTATGTGTGAAGTGGGCATATTACCCTCTTTCAACAGCAAGTCGGAATTAAATACATAGCGTGGTTAAAGGGCTTAGAGAAACATTTGGTGTGAATTAACCTTCAGAAAAGAAAGCCGTTATTCCTCATTTTCGTGAAATCATCCCATCTAGTTGTCACAGTGGCTCTGCTGTCATTTGTTGTGATGCTAGCCTTAGGGATGAGGAAAGCGAGATGATAAGATCTTTAGCAACTTGACCAAGGTCACACAGTGGCAAATACTTGATGTATATACTAGAAACCTGGTGGTTCCCATCACAAGCCTATGTGCCTCCTGCTATCCTCTGTTACTGTGAGGAAGTTCTGTTAGAATTGACTAGAATGAGCAATGTTTATTCTCAGCGAAGTTTAAGAAAATTAAAAATGTTTTAGACTGTACTTTTATAATCAAAATAAAATGCCCATAGGGTTTTATTTAAAAAACAAGGTAAATTACCTTCCTTATTGAATTATTTAAGTTTTTCTAAAAAATACTGTAACACTGACTTTCTTCATGCCAGGAAGGAAATGGCATTCCATTTTGGAATTGGCGATGACCTATTGAGAATAGGTAAATATATATATAAAAAAACGTTAAATCCAGCTCATCCTAAAAATCTACAAACCATATGCAGCTGAGGACTTGTTGGAAAGGGGAGAGGACAAAAAGGGGAGAATAAATCACACAACAACGTAAGCACAGAAACAGGGGCAGGGACCCGGTCGGGGGGCCTGGTTCCTTGTGGGGTGTTACTTAGGGTTTCTCTAGTTGCTGTGGAAGCTGTCGGAGGGTTTTAGGCAGTGTTGGGATGCGACGCTTTATAATTGTCTCCTAAATCAGCGAGTCTGTTTTCTCATCTGAATATAGTTATAATCCGTTTCCTTCCTGAAGTTACTTGGAGAATTAAATAAGATAATATAAATACATGCAAGTGGCACTTGGCTCTAAAACCACCCGGTGTCTCCCAGGTCAGAGAAACTTAAGTGAGGGTGCATATTATTTCACCCAAATGAAAAATGACAAAAGGCAGGTGTTCTCAGATGATGTGTAGAAAGTCAGCTTGTATTCTAAAGTGCATAAAAGGGCTTTGGAGTCTGAAAATATAACAAGATCAGAGTTCGTGGTAGAGAAGCCGGAGACGTAGAGTCACGTCCTAAAATCTCCCATTCTTATTCACTGGTTAACTGTCTCCCTTCCCTAACCGAGGCGACAGTGAGCGCCGCTGGCGGTGAGTTTGGCTTTTGCAAAGATTAAATGCATTGTTTTCTTATTATCCAGCACCACCCTATGTCGTTGTACAAAGCGATATGCGTTGTAAGTGACACAGCGGCTCGTAGCCGCCTTCCCTTAGCTTGGTCTTAATTGCATATCCGAATGGTGATTCCCTTTCCCGTCTTCCAATTAAAATCGAACACAATAATTAAGAGATGTCACGGAACTCATAAATTATTATTTGTAACTAAGTTTTTCTTGTTAGTTTTAAAAAGGCATTTAGGAAAATACTCTTTCTACTTATAAGTAAACAAGATAAATTTTCCAAGCACTTTTCCTAACACTTTCTCACTCCTCGGTTGCCCACGCTCCCTTTTCCTGAGCAGATCCACTCCTGGATGTTTACCGTGATGGCAAACTAGGGGCGTCAGCGTTCGAGCTCTGCTGCCTGGGAGGCTGAGGATGGGTTTTGCAGCTCAGCACCGGTTGGCGCACACGGTGTTCACCGCTGCAAACGTCTAAATAAGAGTTGATGAATTTCACAGGAATGTAGATCAGGAACAATCCGCCATCTGTTAGAGTTTATGAAGATTATTCCGATTTCCTGATTAATTGTATATATTATTTTACTTAAGTTGCAGTAATACCTTTTTTGGATGGGATGAAGAGAACTAAACCTATTGTGCATTAGGGATTTAATTTATTTTAGAGCATTAATGCATCATGAATGATAGAGCTGTGATTTTCTCGTTATTCCACAGTAAGAATACAAGGGAAACGCCCTAGTCAGAGAAGCAACTGAAGGAAAGGAGGCAGCTGTCTTATTATATACGTAATCAGGATTCAGGCGCTGGAAACCACTTGCTCATTTTAGGCAATATCTTACATAGGACCAGCTCCAGGGAAATGATATCATCATCAAGATAAGTCAGTTGGTTACCTTTGTATTCATCCACACACACTCGTGTAGAAGAGTCCTGAAATAGCACTGGCTGGATTTCAAATAACAAGCTAGTCCTGAAGGAAGTGCTGACTTCTGCGATTTAATAGGAACCAGTTGGAACTAGCCAAGTGTTAAAATCACAGATCTGAGGCAGCTTGCGTGACAGAATTAGCACCATGCCCCTCACCTCCGCATGGGGAGCAATGATGAGAGGATTTTAACTTTGGAGGGAGAGTAGACCGGAGTTCCAGTTTCCGGTCCTGCCTCCTCTGCCTACGGGACCTTCTTTATCTAACTGCTTTGGGCCTCGGTGTCTTTTCTAAACCTGAGATCAATATTTGATGATGAAAGTGAAGTGAGCTAAGGTAGGAAAGCTTAGCATATTGCCTACTGCAGAATAAACGTTCGAGAAGTTTACTTCCCAGAAAATCTGAAATTCTACAACCTGTATGTTCCCTAAGGAGTTTTGCGGTTGCTTCTCGTGTCTGTTGTTTAACCTCATCACATAGGATACTTGAGTCAGGGCGGTAAGAGGCCAAACCATGCCAGGGGATGCGAGCGTGGTTTGGGCACTGATAAAGCTGCTGTGCAATGAGTACAGAGTATGCAAACCTTGGAAGGCAGAGGTTTTTGTTGATGCTTATGGTATTCTTGACAGTATGTACATGTGTGTACGTGTGTACACTTTAAATAAATGTAGGATAGTCACATGTAAAATAAAGCACAATAAAGAACAATGCCATTTCTGAAGCTCTGTCAGGGAGTTTGAGAAACAGTGCTACCTATTAACCTCCTATTCAAGGCTTTGACCTAAATATATGCTTCTGGGGCGGAAATCATGTGATTTTCTCTAGCTTTTAATGACTGTAGATGATATCACGAAGCCAGACACCTTAACTACTTTTATGGAGCCCCAACCCTACCAAGTTATTGCTGGATGTACAAGAGAAAACAATGCAAAAGGGAGCATTTGTTCACACAAAGCTAATATACTAGAAAGACGGTTTTCATTGGTATCTTGAAATTCATGCATTTCTGGAAAAGCCTTCTGCGAGCTACCTTGCAGTCATAGTCCCCTTCATCTCCGTTTGTGACTGTTCCGTCTGACTTTTCAGTGTGGCGCCGGGTGCGGTCATAAGCTTCCATTGTCTTTCCTTCATCAACCCGTCCAATTTCCTAAGATCAACATCTCACCCACCCTGCCAAACTACCAACCCCCTTTATTTCTGAACCCTGAGGCTGCCTGGGCTGAAGTCTCCGTACCCCACTTCGTCTCTGCCCTCTGTTCGCTATGGAGCTCATTGTCCTGTGCTCAGCCTCACCAATTGTCTCTTTACTTTCATTCAAATATTACTCTTTTTGTACCACGGCCAGACACTCCTGTGGCAACATTCCTTGAAATATATCTATTCCAGTATGGAGATCTCTCAAAAAACTAGAAATAAATATCCTCTTCGATCCAGCGACACCCCTCCTGGGAATATATCCCAAAGAGGCCGAAACAACACATAACAGAGATATCTGTATGCCCATGTTCATAGCAGCACAACTAACAATAGCAAAAATATGGAAGTCACCAAAATACCCATCAACAGACCAGCGGATACACAAACTGTGGTATTTATACACAATGGAATACTGTGCATCTATAAAGTCCAATAGCGTGGAGGCTTTTACAGGCAAATGGAAGAAACTTGAGAACATCATGCTTAGTGAAGTGAGTCAGAGGCAGAAGGTGAAGCATCGAATGGTCTCTCTGATATGAGAGTCCCAGAACACAACTCCTATGGAACTTAAGATGAAAAACAAAGTGAAACAGGGGGGTAGCGCCAGAAGGGCAGGGGTGGGGAGGGGGAGGGACAAAAGGAGAGTGGGGAAGCCCTTGTCTCCTTGACAAGATACGTAGGTGCACAAAATGCTCAACTCCATTGTAAACCTTAAATTTTGCGCTTATGCATATCAATAAAATGGGTGGAAAAAAAGGACGAAAAAGATAAATTTGTCTCTTCCAATATTATGTTACCAAATTTAGATGACATGAATTTTCTTCAAACTGAAACCCTAGAAGTTGATGGTGGTAAATGAACTATGTAATGACCCCTTCCTGGCTTTGGACTACTCAGTAATGGCTACTGTATAATTACACGTATGTTGCTTAAATCCACACATGAATTGTGAAGAAATAATTTTAATCTTGAACAAAAATAAACTTGGTTTTTACCTTTGCCAGCTCTTCAGTAGAAAGTAGCTCCATGGGTCATTTGGTTCTTAAAGTCTACAGATGGTCCTCATGGAAATGACAGAAAGAAGTGCACTTTCACCCGTACCCTGAAACTACTCTAGAGAAGCCTAGTTTCCAAGAAATTGTGCTGAACCACTATTCCGCTTATGGACCCTTCACTCCTGGGAAGACAGAGGGTCCTACTGGCTCTGGGCTTCCCTATCTTCCCTGACTCCCACTTCTGAAAAATCAAAGACCACGGCTTTCTGAATATTAGCACACTTTACAAGAGGATGACCAATTTTCCCAGCACTGTTCGTTGAGGAGGTTATCCTTTTTCCAGTGCATGCTTTTGGCTTGTTGTCTGAAGATTAGATAGTTGAGGGTATTTTAGTTTGTCTCGACATCCTCAGTTTTGTTTTACTGTTCTGTTTTGTATCATATTGTTTTTACAGCTATTGCTTTATAGTATAACTTGATGTCTGGAATTATAATGCCTCCTGCTTTAGTCTTGTTACTCAAGATTGTTTTGGCTACTCTAAATCTCCTTTGGTTCCGTATGAATTTATCAAGTTCTGTGAAAAAAAATTCTCCGTATTTTGATAGGGATTGCATTGAATCTGTATATCAGTTTGGCAGTATAGTCATTTTGATTATATTGATTCTGCCTATCCAAGAACAGGGGATGTCTTTCCATTTTCTGATGTTGTCTACAATTTCTTTCTTCAATGTACTGTAGTTTTCTTTAAATAGGTCCTTCACTTCCTTGCTTAGGTATACACTGAGGTATTTAATTTTTTGCTGGGCTATTGAGAGAGAATGGGATTGTTCATCTGAACTCTTTCTCAGTGATTTTGTTGTTGGTGTAGAGAAAAGCTATTGATCTTTCAGGATTGATTTTGTAGTAATTTGTCTGAATTTGCTTATTATTTACAGGAGTTTCATAGTGGAGTTATTCGGGGTCTTCTATGTAGGTAATTATATTGTCTGCAAATAAGGATAGTTTGTCTTCCTCCTTTCTGATGCAAATTCACCTTATTTTATTTCCTTACCTGATTGCTATTGCAAGTGTTTCAAGGACTACATTGAATAAAAGTGGTGAAAGTGGACAGCCTTGTAGTGTTCCTGATTTGAGAGGAAACACTTTCAATTCCACTCCATTTACTATGATATTTACAGTAGGTTTGGTATATATATATATATATATATATATATATATATATATATATATATATATATATGGCTTCTATGAATTTGTGAAAAGGCCCTTCTCTACCTATTTTTATCAGAGTTTTATCATAAAAGGGTGTTGAGTTTTACCAAGGGCTTTTTCTGCATCAATTGAGATGATCATGTAGTTTTTTTGTTTTTGCTTTTATTGATGTGGTATATTCTGTTGATTGATTTACATATGTTGAACGAGCCTGCATTTTGGGAATGGAGCCCACTTGATCATGGTGTATGATCTTTTTGATTACTTGTTGGATTCTATTTGTCAGAATCTTATTAAGAATTTTTGCATCTATATTCATTAAGGGTATTGGTCTATAATTTTCATTCTTGGTTAGGTCTTTTTCTGGTTTTAGGACTAAGGTGATGCTAGCCTCCAGAAATGGGCTTGGTAGTATTCCTTCTCTTTCAACTTCATGGAATAGTTTGAGAAGGATTGGAGTTAGTTCTTCCCTGAAATACTGAAAAATTTCTGCTGTGAATTTATCTGAACCTGGGCTTTTATTTGTAGGTAGAGTTTTATTACTGCTTCAATTTTTGTGTGTGTAATAGAGTTGTTCAAGACTTTTATGGCTTCTTCATTCAATTTTCATATTTTGTGTGTGTCTAGGAAGTCATCCATTTCTTTCCAAGTCTCTAACTTGTTAGAATATAGGTGTTCAAAATAATTTCTCATAATATTCTGAATTTCTACTGAGTTTGTTGTAATTTCACCCTTTTCATTTCTATATGCATTAATCTGTGCTTTCTCTTTCCTTCTTTTGGTGAGTTTAGCTAGAGGTTCGTCGTTCTTGTTTATTCTGAGGAAGAACCAGCTCTTTGACTCACCAATCTTTTTGTTGTCTTTTTAATTTCAATTTCATTAATTTCAGGCCAATCTTTATAATCTGATATTTATAATTTCTTTTCTTCTTCTACTGCTTTTTGGCTTAGATTGTTCTTGTTTCTCTAGGTCCTTAAGGAGCATCATTAAAGTGTTTATCTGCGACTGTTCTGTTCCTTTGATGTGAGCATCATTAAAGTGTTTATCTGCGACTGTTCTGTTCCTTTGATGTGTGCATTTATGGCTACGAATTTTCCTCCAAGGATTGCTCTTGTTGTGTCCCTAGATTCTGATATGATGTACTTCTGTCATCATTTAACTCTATGAAGTTTTTGATTTCTTCTCTGAGTTCTACTGTGATCCATTGTTCGGTCAGTAATAAATTGCTTAGTCTCCATATACATGTTTATGTTCTTCTGTTTCTTTGGCTGTTAAGTTCTAGTTTTATTCCACTATGATCTGAAAGTACACATGGAATTATTTCTGTTCCTTGCATTTATATCAGCATGACTTATTTCCCAAAAGCATTACAAATAAAACATAACAGAGATACATGGATACTCATGTTCATAGCAGCACAACTAACAATAGGTAAAATATGGAAGACACCAAAATACCAATGGGTACATAAATTGTGGTGTGTATACACAGTGCAATACTACCTCTGTGTAAAGACAGATAGGTTAGAGGCTTTTGTAGGTAAATGGTGGCAACTTGAGACCGTCATGCTTAGAGAAGTGAGTCAGAAGAAGGTAAAATATCCAATGGTTTCTCTGATATGAGAAACCCAAATCACAATTATTTCATAGAACTTAATGTTGGAAATAATAGGAAATGGAGGGGAGGGGAGGGTTGAAAAGAGAGAAGGATTGGTAACTTTGCCATGATATGTATGTGCACCAAATGCTCAAAAACAATGTAAACTTTATGTTTTACATTTATACATACCAATAAAATGGAGGAAAAATAAATATTAACACAAGCATGAATTACCCGGGAATAGGGTTAACCTCTGAGATTGGTTTGTGATCCAGCCTTCCCGCTGGCCAGCAGGCAGTCATCTGCTGCTCTCTCAGTCTTGTTTGTACACTGGAGTTGCTGAAGAGCGCTGAAGTGGCTGGTGCCTAGGTAGGTCCCTCGCTCCAAGAATCTGAATCAGTGGGCATGGGTGTGGCCTGGTGGCTGGAGTCCTAGAAGCTCCACAGGTATTTCTCACGAGTGGTCAAGTCTGAGAACCTGTACCTTAGCCAGCATCCTCACAGCGTGGAATTGTGATGTGTCTCTATAACTCTTCTTTTGCTTAAAGCCTCCTGATCCTTACCCCTTTATTTATTCGTTAGTATCACCTTGCACAACACCTCACTGACCACCTGTACCTGAGGGCTGCCTGTGCCCAAGCATCGCAGGGAGGGCTGGGTCAACTAACTCTTCCAGCTGACAGTTTCATTCTGTCTTCACAACGCTTCCCATTCACCGCATGCCTCCTTCTCTTTAATGGGAAGGAAGAAAGCACATCGGGAAGGCTTCTCCCATGTTGTGTGGCCAAATTCGTGCCCCTGGAGTCTGTAGTCATACTGCCTGTCTTCTCCCTATCCTTCGTGTATGTCCTGGCTCCAGTGCCCCTCATTTCCCAAGGAAATCGTCCCTAAATGAGCTTGTGCCCTGGGCCACCAGTCTCGCCTCTCCTGGATTCTGCCTTGTTTTGTGCTGCGGTGTTCTCGTCGGGAGAAAGACCTCCTGAGCGCTGCACCCACCAGTTGCTTTTCTCCTTTTCTGCTCTGCCCCAAAGTGCCAGGAAAACGGCAGAGTTTGAGGAGCCATCTTGAAGCGGAGGCAAGTGATTCTTCTCAGTTTATCTTGCTGGGGCCTCTCATGCATTGGACCCACGAGACAACTTCTTCTTTCTTGTTTTTCCTCCCCATGTTATTGATACGTGTAGATGCAATGCATAATGTTTACATTGAGCTTGAGTATTTTGTGCATATACATATTTTGGCAAAATTACAAATCCTTCCCCTCTCCCTTTCTACCCTCCCACCCTTTCCCCTTCCTCACCAATTCTCATTATTCCCCTCAGTTAGTTCTGTGAAATGATTGCGATCTGGGTTTCCCATATTAGAGAAACTATTTCATATTTAACCTTGTGCTTCTGACGTACTGCACTGAGCATGATGGTCTCAAGTTGCCTCCACTGACCTACAAAAGCCTCATAGCAGCACAGCAATAGCTAAAATGTGGAAGACACTTCCTCTTTCTATACGCCTTTGTTTTTTTCCCCATCCTGGGCCACTCGGCTCCATGAACCGTCTCACACACGCGCTGGCTAAGGTGCATTTTCACCTCCAGCTCTGAGTGCTTCCTGTTGTCACGTCTGCGTCGTCAGCTCCCTCACCTCTCTCAGGTCTCGGCTCCTCCAGAGAGGAGACTTCTTTCTTTCTTTTTTTCTCTTTTTCCCCCATTTTATTGATATGCATTAGTGCAAGATTTAAGGTTTACAATGAAGCTGAGGATTTTGTGTCCATACTTATCTTGTCAAGGTGACAAGGACTTTCCCGCTCTCCTTTTGTCCCTCCCCCGACTCTCTCCTCCCTCCCTCCCCCACCCAACCCCCCTGTTTCACTTTGTTTTTCATTTTAATTTCCATAAGAGTTGTGATCTGGGTCTCTCATATCGGAGAGACCATTCGGTGTTTCACTTTCTGCTTCTGACTCACTTCACTAAGCATGATGTTCTCAAGCTTCTTCCATTTGCCCACAAAAGCCTTCACGCTGTTGGACTTTATAGATGCATAGTATGCCATTGTTAAATTTGCCCGTATAACAAATATTTCTGCCTTTTATTTTTCTCCGATGTATTCACAAAAAAAAAAAAAGACTTTTTTCAGTACTAGAAATTGAATTCAGGGCCTTGGGCATGCAAGGGGCATACTCTCCAAATTCTTCTTGTGAAAATGTGAACATATCTAAAACATAGTCAATTTCAATAAATGTTTGTTCCTAAAGCAGTTCTCAATTCTAAGAACTTTAAAGCCTATCCCTCACAAACAAGTATCTCATTTGCACACAATTCCTTCTGACTTGTGACTGAATCTTATTTCATTTCTTACCACTGATCTAAAATGTTTAAAAGTGAAACCCAGAAGTCCTTTCCAAATCGGGTTATAGAACTGGTGTGTTGCTCCTTTCTCTGAGACGAGCTTGCAAGCTTCCACATTCCTGTCCACAAGTACACAAATGTGCTTTGGGTCCCAAAAGAAGTCGCTGTTCTGAGAGATTGAGGCCTTAAAAATGTTCCATTTCTTTAAAAATACATAATTGCTGTCTCTCCTGAGATGCCTTAACAGTATGTCCCTAGAGGAGGAATTCCAGCTGATGGCTCAACATGGGGCAGAGGCCCCGTAGACAGACAGCCTGGCTCCAATTTATGCTCTGTGCTAACACAGCTAAGAGGCGTTAGTATTTTGATTTAGAGAGGTGCCTTACTTGATCCTGTCTTGGTTGTACACTGTTAACATCTGGCTTATAATCACATATTTAAAGGCCAGAAGCTATTTTATTCTCTCTCTCTCTCTCTCTCTCTCTCTCTCTCTCTCTCAAAATTGTCTTGAGAATAGTTTCAGTAATTTGATAGAACACCATGGCAGAAGTTCGGTTTGCTCTGCATTAGACACTGGACCTTCTGAAGCTATAATGCATGATGCATCAGAACGTTCATAAAACCTTGCTACTGTCTTTATTATCCCACTTTCCTCTCTACCCAAGTTTTGGCTATCACTTCATTTTTAGATCCTAAACTCAACACTCACTCCGGTTAAATGGGAGGAAATAGCAGCAGCTCTTGATTCACAAGGTGCTCGTACCTGTGTGAACATCTAATGACCGTGAGAAAACATCTCTGTATAAAGCTTGGAAGCCAGCCTGAAGTACACTTCACTCTCAAATGCCCGATAAAATAGTGAAACGTCAGGTGCTGGCAACGCTTCCACAGCATGCTAGCGAGGCAGAGGGCGCCCAACGTTACAGGACACTGGCCAGGCCACACCCACGAGAGGCACAGTCATTTTTCTTGGATTCTTAGATCTGTAGGTCCTTAATAAAAATAAAAATTAAAAAATCCTGTAGTGGTGCTGTAATCTGCTTACTTAGAACTAGCTGTCCCAGTGACTTGGTAAGATGGAAAATAATAGTAAAATGAGATATTTGAATTTAAGCTCTCACCAGACATTTTCTTACAAACCAAATCACCACTCTTACAGGCATGGTTTTCTTTGGCGTGGGACTAGCCCATGTGCGTGAAGCTTTCGGTGAGGCTGAGGAAACACCTCCCTTTCAAGGGCCCTGCTCGCAGGAAACATTGGTAAAACGCAGCAAAATTCACACCCCGACAAACCTCAAACCTAAACTTGCCCATTTAGAAAACAGTATTTTTGCCAGAACGCTTACTAAGTAAGTCCTGGCTTCAGTGGACTGCATGATGTGGAGTCACCACAGCTTCAAAAACAAGGGACCGGCGCTCCGGTTCCGGGGGGTTGCATTCCAAGGGAGTGCTCAGATGCAGCCTTTGCCATACCGCGTGCTACGCTTGCTTGCTAGGAAAGATTCTTGCCGTTTAAATGTATATATATGCATGCTTATCAGATGCACAAAATGCATTCTTCATGGATTTTCCTATCACGGTTTGGGTAGCCTAGAGAGTTCTATGGTTCAGAAGCATGGAATTGATGAACAAAACAATCAAAAAGGAACAGTATGTTTTCTCTCCTCCTCATAAATCTGATCTGTAAATGCAAAGAATGTGAGGAATGAACAGGAGAAAATTAGTAATTTTTCCAAAAATGTGAAAAGAAACAAAATGGAAAATGACAGGACAGAAGTTTAACCACCTTGAGCTCCAGAAAGGAAACCTTTTTACGTAAGGAAGGTAAGTCTCAGCCTTCCCTCTGAAATAGGTGTCTTTAGGGCAGGAGTCAGCAGAAGCAAAGCAGGCTAGAGTGGAGCTCAGTTTTATTCTCTTGCCTCAGTGGAAATTCCTCAAAAGCAGAGAGCGTCACTAATGGAATTATATGTTTTCATGCTATAATTACATTTGATTTTTCCTGATATTTCTGTAGACTTTCTGCTCATGGGTGCAGGAACAAGCTTTCTGTGCCCTCTGCCAATCAAGTGCCCGCTTCCCTTCCCCTCAAAAGAGTGACTAGCAGTAGAAATTTTTAACAAATAAAGGGAAATGTGCATTTTTTGTTAATTCAAACTTTAGAGTTCAACAGTAGACAATAATAAAAAAAACAAACAGGAAGAAAGATAATGAGAGAGAAAGAAAACCAGGAAGAAGAGTGAGGAGTCTTCTGTTTGAGGACTGACCTTGGATGTTGCTCAGTGGGAGCCCTCCCCTGAAGTCCCCATTCCTGGACCCAGCACCATCAAAACAAATAACACAACAAAAGAAACAAAAACTTGAACGCTCCTAGATACACAAACCAAATACAGATTTTTGTCTTTATTTTTGAATGAGTATATGAGGCATAAAACAGAGATTGTTTCACCTGTAGGTATATAGCTCAAATGATTCAGTTGCTTCCGACAGAACAAATGAATCTGCCGGTGGAGTCAAGCTGGCTTAATGACTCAGTACCAGGGTGCCATTAGGAATGGGAGTGATGTACAACCATTCTTGAACAATGGAATTCTTTATACATTAAAAAAGGAGCAAAACCTCTAGTGAGGAGATGTCAATAACTAGGTAATTATGGTGAAATCTGCCATAGCATCAGTGCTCTCGCTCTGTCACCCCCCACAGCAGATCAGCATTGACCTACACGTCGTAAAGTCTCCTCGGCACAGTTTCTAATCCCTAGATTTTGATGAATACGAAGTAAGACGAAGAAACCTCAGATCTGCTCTCTAGCCTTTTCCCCGCAGAGCGTTATGTTGGGAAACGGGGAGGCACATCGACTGTTGCAGTGTGAGTATGGAGTGAGGCGGGGTGTCCATCTGCAAATGGAATTAGGTTGGAGGCATAGATGAATATCGCTTGGCCTGACTTGGGCTGCGTGTTCTTATCATAAACTGAAGTCAAGTTAGCATTAGATTTTCCCAATTTTAAGTACATTCCTTGAAATGCCATTTATTAGAATGTTGAAAACATAATTTCATTTTCTCCTCTCAAATGTCAACGGTCTGGCTCGTGGCCCAGCCACTGCACCCGAATCACCCTCAGATGTCTTCCCAAATAACTTCTCAGCCCAAACCAATAGTGTCCTTCTAGACTTGTCAGCTTCATTCAGAACCACGTCCTTCTCCCTGTTAGCTAGGCTTTGCCCCTTCCGGGTTTTGTGGCCTGTGTCTCCAGGGTCACACTGGTAGCCGTTCTTCTTTGATCATTTGGCACAATTTTTTTTGCGTGAACTATTCCCCGTTCCTAGTCCTCCAGTCTCCTTACTTGTTAAAGTCTTTCATCTTTCGATGCTAATCCTTTACCTGTTACTCATGTTGAAGTACCAGCTTCGGTCCTGGTTCTGAATTCTTTGTTGCTATATCTGATTGTGATTTCTGTTTTTTAAGTGAGTATTTTGACTCTTTATTAATGCCCATACTTTCCTTAAACTTCTAAGTGTGTGTTTTTGCCTGCATTGCACTTTGCAAAAGGCCACTCTCTACTTATTCTGCATTCTTTCCTCTTCAAACCCAGTGAAATGCAGCTTACATCCAAAGATACGTGGAGTCAGAGCAGCAGCCCTGCTATCCTGGTAATGAAAAGCAGTTCAGAATTGGGCTGTGGTGGCCCCACTTCTACCATCTCTTTTCATCCCATCGTAAGGTCGTGTTCTCTGCTCAGACCCTACAAACATCCACTTGATCTGTTCTTCTCCATCTTCTGGTTGTCGCCATTTGGAAAGTGAAAATCTTTTCTTCCTTTTAACAATTTGCTCTTTTCTTTAGCACTTCACCCAAGAGTACCTTTATCAAAATATTTTATAGGGTATATTTAAATTATGTTATATAAACCAGCTGACTTTTTCTCCCTTCCTTTTACAGGTATTTTTGCTATTTTTGTTGCCATTTCTTTCACTGTGTGTGTGTGTGTGTGTGTGTGTTAGAGACGGGGTCTCTGTAGTTCATCCAAGCTGGTCCTGGACAGTTATGTACCCACGGTGACCTAGAACTCACAGCAATCCTTCTCCCTTAGCCTCCCAAGTACTGGCATCAGAGGTGTACACCATCATTTCTGGTTTATGTGGTGTTGGGAAATTGTGCTCTTTAATTTCTGAGCAATACCTCAGTCTTAACATACAGCTTTAAATGGAAAAATAGAGATATATCCTGAGTCATTTTTACACGTGTAGAAATTTTCAGAAATTCGCAGACCTTGGTATATGTGGACTGCCTCAATGCCTTGAAAAGGCCCTTTAAGTAACAAATTTTTCTTATAATACAAGTTTTTAAAAACGTAATACTGTGAATGCTGTGAATGTACAAACATGTACCTTCCAGTATTCAGCTAAGGCATTTGAAATTTAATTTTTTTTCTTCTTTCCTAAATTTACTAGTCTTCTGAACTAAATGTTTGTAGTTATTTTCTAATGTGAACTGGTGGGTAAGGCCAGGTTTAAGAATAGCAACAAAGATATAGCAAAATATAGGAAAAAAAAAACTTTCGCTAAATATCCCAATAAAGGGATTGGTTGGATTCAGAGAAGAGGCATCAAGATTTAACTACTGTGATCCATTCGAGGAACAGGAAGCTGAGTTAGAGTGGTGACGTATGTGAAATGATTTAGGTGCGGAAGATTAATATGTTAAGTACTGTATAGTTTCTCTGACTTGGAAAACCCAGAACACAGACATTCTATAGAACCACATGAAGTGATAGCTGGAGTTAGGAGAAGGGACGGGGACGTGGGGGGAGGGGGGTGTTGGTCAAAAATGGGAAGGGATTGTATAGTTGATATGATACATATGTGCATGAGATACCCAAATTCATTGTAAACACTATGTATTACATATGTACATTAATAAAAATAGTGGGAAAAATAAATGCTTTAAATTTAAAAGCTTTAGCTTTGACATAATGTACATATTTAGGGGTATATAATGTATTTCAATACATAAGAACAATATGCAATTAAGAAATTGTTAATTATTATATTCATTTTCATCAAATATTTATCATCTCTTTCTGTTAGAAACATTCAAAATCCTTTTGACTGTTATGTTAACTGCAGCAAGTAGTTGCTATTACAGTCACCTTAGTGTATAGCTTAATGAACAATGGTACTTTTTCTTCCCTTCTGTATATTTTTATGTAAATATTAACTTTTTTATACCCTCCTCCTCTAAGAAATTTATAAAATTGTCAGAAAAACCCATACAGTCTCCCTCTCACTACCCTAAAATATGCACCTTACACACACACACACATATATATATATATATATATATATATATATATATATATATATATATAATGTATGTATGTATGTATATGTGTATATATATATATATATGCACTCGCTAGTCCTTAACTTACTGTATAGCCCAGACTGTCCTAAAACTCAAGGCAATCCTCCTGCTTCAGCCTCCTGAGTGTGGGATTATAGATGTGCACCATCACACCCAGCTAGTAAGTGGTGTTGGGGAATCAAACCCAGGGCCTTGAACTTCTTAGGCAAGGGCTCTAATCACCACATTCCCAGCCCTTTTAAATATTTTTAATAGTAATTGTGGTTACTGAATCCTGACCTCATTATGAGTGCATTTTTTTTTCAGGATCCCCCTATGGCTGTTACTCTTGGACTCCGAATGGAGGAAATGATCTTTAATCTTGCTGATACGCATTTGTTTTTCAATGATTTAGAGGTAAGAATTTTAAAAGGAAAGGGGAGTTGTTTCCATCACTAAATTCTTATTATTTTCGTATCTTTCAGATAATCTTTGAAAACTGAAAGACAGATCCTTAGCTCAAGAAAACTATAGTGTGTGGCAAGAAAAAACAATTAGAAATACTAATCTAAAACAGAAAGCAAAGTGGTTTTCATGGATATCATATATGTACTAGCATATATTAAGGACCTTAACAAAGGAGATGGTTTGCTTTGCTCTCTCCCCTGTGAGACACTCACATGAGCATGCTGTTTCCGGACCCTCACCGTCCTTGCCCCCGGAGTCAGCCCTAGCCATCCCAGGTTACTTACTCACCAGAATACTACCCAGGCTGACTACCAGAGGGTGTTCACTCATCTTCTTCCTGGTAACAGCACAGATCCCCGAATTTTGTAGGTTGTCTGAAACCTATCTTTGGACAACATTAATATTACTAACTCCCTTCTTTCCAAGATGATAATGGCATTTGACCACTTACACACAATATCTGATAAGTTTGCACGTGTTTCTTTTCTCTTTACTCAAACTTCGTTTTATTTTCAACCTTCACTGACGCTACAGTCTCTACACTGCAAACTAGAGAAAGAGAAACTATATACAATAAGATGAGAATCCAGTCCTTGTCGCCTTGACAAGACACATAAGTGCACACAATGCTCAACTTCATTGTAAACCTTAAGTTTTTTGTGCTTATACATATCAATAAAATGGGGGAAAAAGAATCACTAGAAAATACTAGATGCAAAGTAGCTCCACTGTACTGGAGTAAGGACGTCTAATCTGTGTTTGAATGACCTGGGCTATTAGACATCCAGACCAGAGAATTTAAAATAACGAAGTACGTAGGGCACAAGGCAGACGTTCTTAGACAAATGTACCCATGCTGAAATAAAATGTTTCTTTTAAAAAATGTTTAAATTTATCTGTCATCTTACCTATAAACACATTATGCATATAGAGGAAGATTACTACTACTGATCTTCAGCTATTCTAAACATTTTATGTTGGATTTTATATTAATTATTTGACATGTTTGAAAATAAACATGAATATCTCATTACTCTTATAAAGTAGGAACTATAGAATCCTCAAAATATAAAGCGCACCCAGGTTAGCTGCTAACTGGAAGCAGAGCTGGGCTGTTGGAGCAGGTTTCGGCACCGGTGCACCCACCTCTGCTCTCCTGCTGTGCTAAAGTTAGAAGATTCCGGAAGAAAGGCCATGTTCTAGTGAGCAATTTAAATAAGTCATTCAGTCTTACAAATCTTTATTCCAGATTTAGTTACATTTGAGACATGAGATTACATACTAAAAGCGATTGAGTGTCACACATGTATGTACTGAACATCTATTGTGCCATAGCAATTTGTTGTTGTTTTGTCTACAGTGACTGTTTTATTGAATAAGAAAATGACTGCTTAAGAAAGATTTTTAAAAAGAGTATAAAAAGAAAAGGAAAAAGTACTTTAAAGAAAGCTTTATTTTCTTTAGTGAACAGTATGAAAGATCAGTATTCTCTTGCAAGTTTTACAGTTTTAAGTAATGAGAACTATAATAATATCTCTAAAATCTGATATGTTAATCTTGCTACTTTTTACTGTCCAATGCAGAGAATCCCTGTTGATGAGAATGTCCAGTGCCTGCTAATGGAAATGAAATATGAAATATTTTTAACTTGAATGTTTTATATGCATTGATAACATCTTAATTTACTTTTTCTCCTATTAACAAGGTTGAGTCTTATTACTGAGAATTCTAAGATGAAAATCTTTTCAAAGCTTTAAAAGAAAATATGAAAGTGTATGTGGTTATCCAAATTTTATAGTGTTTATCTCACTTGTGTAATTGTTTTCACTAGAAATACATAGAACAAACGAACACTTATTTTTATTATCACATTAGAAGTTAGGCATTATACATGTGTTACTGTTACTGAGCTTTAAGCAGAAAACTAAAATGAGAAGGTCAAAGTAGCATGTGAGGAATTGTAAATACCTCTAGCAAGTTAGAAATCAGTACCGATGCAAACAAAACACACTGTGGTCATCTATGTTGCTTTCGGACTTTTTATTTTCTATTAGATACTATAGTAAATGTATTTTTTAAATACGTGGCAGGTTCTCTGGTTACTGAGAAAGTAGTGGTATCGGTTCTCTCTTCTATTTCTTGGTTTTATTTAAGAAATGTGATAAAAGTTTCATTTGACTTAAACTCTAAAACTTAAAACTTAGCTCTTCAAAGGTACTGTACTTGACCAGTAACATAATTGAGCCACAGACAGGTTGATCAGATGACGGTTATTCAGCCACACAGCCTGCCCATTCACATGAAATGTCAAAAAAAAACCTCAAAAGTTTACTAACAACTTAAAGGAGAGAAATAAGCCATAAGATAAAGAAGTCTGAACAAACACTTTCAAGATCACTCTCCCATTCCTTCATCATTATATGCATACTCATTATTTTCTGCATCTATGAGAGTCAACTTTTCATACAACTTTTTATTTCAATAAACCCCTTGCAATCAAGAATTCCAAAGGCTTCACAACTAGAGTTAGTTATTTCTGCCTTTGCCGATGAAAGAATTTCTTAATAGAGTAACTCCAACCTTAGCCTATGTGGTTTTAAATGTATATTTATTCACTCCAGATCTTTTTTAATAAGCTAAAAATCTAATTTGAGACTCAAATTCTTCAGTAGATTCTGCAACACATGCAGCAGCAGCTGCTCCTCTGTTAATTCCTTAAAAGACACAAATCTAAATTCAAATGGGCCCTTCGCTAACTCCTTCCTGCCCAACTGCAAAAAAGGCAGATGCTAAACACACTGCTTCTGGCTTAAATAAAAGATTATTTTAGTTAAAATTACTCCTGGAAATGAAGGCACTAGGGAGTTCTGCGTCACAAACATGAGAAAAGACTGGTGTGGGTTGTAAATGGAACTTATCTGTGACACTCTGTGGTCACCTTAGAAGACAAAAATTAAAGCATTTAAGATTAGCACCAGAATTATTCAAATGTTCTAGGTCTTCTATTAAAATTTGGTAAAACCCAAACTCTATAATGCTTTTAAGTATTTCGTCTTTGGATCAAAATGATTCTTGCATAGCTTCTCAATGTAAACATCAATTAAAGAATAATTGTTGAGCTTTTCCTAAAACTCTAAGTAATGAAGTTCAAATTTCTTTCACTGGATTGTAATCCTCAGGCAATGATCCAGAGTCAACAGACACAGTTAGCTAGGCATAAATTTAAAGAGAAGTTAAATTTGGAAAAGCCTCAAACATAACTTCAAATATAGAATGCATGGCTCAATGAGTTTGATATACTGTTGTCCTCAGGAGTAAAAAAATACATTTTTTGGACAGCCTTTGTACAAATTAATCATCTGAGTTAATACTTGAAATGTCAGAGGGATTTCTTTAAAAATTAAGATGAGAGGCTATTAGTAGAGAAATAATTTCTGATTATTAAATTAATTCACAAAGGTCACTCCCTTCATTTTTAGATCTCATTAGTTTATTATAAGAGAGAGCCATGAAACAGTGCATAGCATAAGTATCTACTATATTCCTCAACAGCAAGAGGAAAAATTCAGAGCTTCAGCAGAGTGAGCAAGTTCATGTGATACCATTTTGATAGTGATTTATTTTAATTTGTATACTGTCTAAAACGATGACCATCTCAGAATAAGAAATAATTCTATCATCGAGAAAGACTGTGAAGTCTCTACATTCTGAGAAAAGAATTTTATTACCAACTTTCCTTCTAACTGGGAGAAATGTCTTCACTTTTTCTGTTAAAATCAATTATTGATTAGCATTCTTTTACCTGAGACTTTTCTGCAAGCCATTGCCTTGGTTAGTCATAGTTTGGCTTTTTGCTCATTTCAGTCAGTTCTGGGTCAAACAGGGAATTTCTAAATCTTACCCAGCCACAGCTCAAGCATTCCCAGACCCTTCTCTGTTTCTTGCCTTCCTGCGCGCTCTTGGTTTGCATCTTCTTACGGCCCTCATTGCCCACCACACGGATCAGGGGCAGAGAACACCAGGCCATGGACCACAGGCCACTCATGGAACTATTTGGTCCAGCCTGGCCAGCATCCTACCAACGAGAAGCAGATTCAGATATCACCTTAGGGTTGTGTTAACCAAATGGTTTGTCAAATCTAGCCAGCCAATTTAAAATCTGATAACTTCATTTGGCCTGCAGATGATGTTGTAAATATCCCAATGGTCAGAAAAAAGATTCCCACCCCAATCCAGAATATTATTTTATTTTATATCAACACAGTATTGTATGAGAAAATTTAAATGATCCTGGTAATTCTTCCAAGAGGTATCATTTATTTATTTAGACTTCTCACATTTTCTTAAAAAAGAATTCTTGAGTGATTGCTTGTTTTTTGCCAGGTTATTCCTTAAATACAGGTATATCCCATTGAGTGAGATACGAGCTTCAGGGAGCTGCCAGTCTGATTCAATTCTGGACCCTAAGTTGTGAATGGAATTAGAGATCGAGTCAAAAATTAGTAAAGCCACAACGTATGTAAAGGTTATAAACCCTTAAAATTAGCATATGTGGATTTTCAAGTTACATAACAAAGTTGTGTTGATTGGGCCTGTAATTAAGCTTCATATTTAAAAGCTAGACCAAGTCAACTGAAACAGAATTAATGTGCCTTCTGTGGAGACCTGAAGACTACATATTAAATATACTATAGATACTTCCAGTTCTCATAAGAAATATGAATAGTAGCTTAAAAGATTTTTTTGTTTTGTATGGTACATTAATTTACGTTTTTTTCCTTGAGTTTGAATGGTAAGTGCTATGTATCAGTGACAGTGATATAAAACACTAGAGAAAAATAAAAGAGGCACAAAAGACTAACCCACACTTATTAGTTTTTTAAAAATCTATGTAATATAAATAATAATTATTTGTGTTCATTAATTATAGATTTAATCTTCTGAGGATTGCATATTTTAAATACCCTAGCCAAATGCCAGTTTTAGACCATGCAATCTATCACTAGAAATTTGAAGATGGTTTCAAAACAGAACAAGACCTTTAGAACAACAAGGGGGATCAGCAACTCATCCAGAAGTTCTGAATACACTCTAACTTTAAATCTAGCCAATTTATTTCCCTTGGAATTTGCAGCACATTTGAAGTGGTAAGTCTTCATGACCTTCCTTTCTCGTAAATATTATTTTCAGCTAAAGGAGTTAAAAACCAGGGCACAGGAAAACATCAGTTTCTATAGCTGTTACCTTTATGTCATGTTAAAAGTTCAAGACTGTTCAAAGAATGTTCCCACTGAAGCAAAGAGCAGGAAAGCCCAGAAAACTCATAGGAATCCTAATCAGTTCTCTCTGTTGCTGCTCAGCTGACGATAAATAATAGCCGTCACTTAAGGCATTCAAACCAAGCAAGGTTTGTGTATCTTCAGGTTAGTGTCACTCTAATTGCACAACAACAACAGCAACAACAACGACAACAACAAAAGTGGCTAAGAGGGAATATACACGTGATTGCATACATTCTAAAGAAATTTTCTTACCAAGAACTTTAAGTGTAAAATGTTTTGAAGATTAAGGTTATCTTTTCCAGTCACCCTGCAAATCCCCCATACCGAATGTTTTCAGCTCCCCTTCATGTCACACACCCTTCTGGATTTACTTTTTGGAGAGCAGAACTGGTACCGTTTCCCAGCAGGCGTGAGATGGTGGGATGGATGGGCAAATGCTGCCATCTCCTGGCTGTAGTCTCATCGTGTGGCTTGATGGAAATCCCAGGGGCGAGCATCACTTGAAGCCGAATAACATTTCCCATGTTTTTAACAGGAGTGCGATCAAGTTCATATAGATGATGTTTCCTCTGATGATAATGGGCAGGACTTAAGGTAAGCCAAGCTTTTTAGTATGTTGTATCCTGCATAAATTCAGCTATGGAGTTTTGCACTTGTAATTATTTCTTCTTAATGTATTTTGGGTGTTACAGTACCTACAGTTTTGCAACTGATGGCTTCCATGCAGCTGCAAGTAGTGCAAACCTTTGTTTGCCAACAGGTGTAAGAGGGGGAGTGGACTGGATGAGGAAGTTGGCTTTTCGTTACAGAAGAGTGAAAGAATTATATAACACCTACAAGAACAATGTGGGAGGTATGTGTGACTTATTTTCTCTAATAGAGGCATCTGGTTAGAGGCAGGATTCAAAACCGTAGTTTCCTGTTGCCGATTATTCTACTGTGGAATAAAGCAGCAAAACCCCGTTGTGTGACACTGAACTTGAATTTTTAATTCATTAAAATTCTTGGGAAGAATTAAATAAAGAATTATACAAGCATGCCCCTAAAAGCAGTCATGCCCAAACTTCTTGGCACCATGGGCCAGTTTACTTGAAGACCTTTCTGGGGTGGGGCGGGTACTGGTTTGCAGTGAATTGTTGGAGGGTAACTTTGAAGTGGCATTAGCAGCAGAAAGGGGATGGAAGTGAAACTGCACCTCGTGTCACTCAGCAGTGGAATTAGAATGCATTCGGAGCGCTGGCACGAGGCAGAGCATTGCTGCTTGTTCACCTCCTGCGGAGGGCTCGTCTATCTTGGTGGTCAGATGAGCACCTGTCCACCGCCTGACGACCTTTCTGAAGGCCAGAGCCCTGGTGATCGTGACCTCTCTCTAACCTCATCAGCATAAATACTGACAGTTATTTGTGCCACTCCACAGACATTCAACAAGTCTATTGTACCTTTTTTATTTAACCATATGACTGGATATCTTCTCGACATACAATATAGTGTTAACTATGATTATCGTGGTTTTTAAAAGTCCATGTGCTCTGTAGGCAATATCTAATCATTTTCCACTTATCTGTATAATTTGGAGATCATATCAAAACCTGTGATGTTAAACTTAGACCTTGGATGTATTCCTACATATAACAAACTAGAAAGATCTAATTCTACTATTAGGGCCAATTTTGAGTTTAAAAGATTTTTAAGACTACTTATGAGGCTGGATGAAATTCTTCTTCAAGAGTTTCCCTTTTCTCCAAACATGAAGGATGTTTGAGGAGCATAAACCAGATGCCAAGGGGCTGATACAGCTAATTATATATGTGCTTATTGCAGACACGCATATGCATATGTATGTCATTGAATGCAATTGAGTAAATAACTTGTCACATATTGTAAACATTCGTGTATTGTAAGTAGTATATATTCTTAGGATTGGATTGGGTGTCTTTTATCTGCCTAGCATTGATGCATATCATAGACCCTCAATAGATAATAACTATGAGAAAAGAAAAAATGTAAAATCATAGACAATATTAAGGTTAGAACTAAAGGAGAGCTTAGATATAAAAATCTTCATTTCCAAATAAGATGTTAGCCCCTGAAGGGTTGGCAAGTTACTGCCTTGCTCAGAGGACGAGGGAAGATGTCTATTTCCTAATTCATCTTAATGCTTTTTTTGCAAGATATTCTTGTAAAATCAAATACGTTTTCTAATTAAAAATCAGTTGTGATTAGTATGTTTAACTTTAATTTCCTTTCTGGCAGTCTGAAAATATCATTCAGATATGTCATTATTTCCTTCTTCTAGGGTATTATTAAAATTATCTTCAATCTAGCAAGGTTGCTGAGATTTAGTCTTGTATCGTAGAAACTGTAGGCAACCTGAACAATCATTTTCTGCCAAGTATCAGCATTTATCAAATGAGAGCAGAGGAGAGTTGTCATAAAATATAAATTTTAATTTAATAAATCATCTATCTATGCAAGCCCTCTCAGGATTCCAAAATACAATTTAAGTAAATAACTTTGCTTTTGAATGGGTTTTGTCTTATCATGATCTTCGCTTATCGCAAAAGCAAGGGCTGCATCTTTTTAGGGTAAAATTAGCATACTGTCTTCTTATCATAGCACTGCTGTCAAGTTTTCACACTGCCTGTAACTGCTCAGGAAATACAGTACTCACTCTCTTCACAAAGCCCCAAAGTATCTACAATAGTGTGAGAACTCATTTCAGAAATATTCTAATAACCACACATAATGATACCATTACTGAGTGTTTCAGATAGGAAGTGACTGTAATTAGTGAGAAGCTGAACTTTTCCAGGCGGCCATATTGTCTCGGCTATTCTTTGTACCCTAGGCTGGAAGAATCCCACTACTTTTTCACACCTGATGTGTCTTACCCTTTGGCAACGGGACCCAGGCCTGCGAGCTGCAAAGTTCTCCAGGTCCTGTTGTCCACTGCACCCTGTTCATGGTTTTAGGAAGGCGGAAACTTAGGCCCACTTTTCTCTCACTGTTCTGTTCTCAGTCTTTAGCCTGTAGTTTGACCCCTAGACATTGTCCAGTGAATATCAATTGAGTGAATATGTGGGTGACCGTTTCCAACATGCAGTGTTAGTACTGGTATCAGCCTGAATCCTTTTCTAATATAAAATAAAATCATCTAAGCTGGACAGAAGGGCGCCAAACTGGATATTCCTGACGAAACACCCAACTCCCTAGCCTTCTTGCTCTTTGATGTTGCAGGACTCCTTGGCCCTGCCAAGAGGGATGCGTGGCTTCAGCTAAGGGCTGAAATTGAAGGCTTGACAGATTCCTGGCTAACAAATGCACTTAAGTCTTTATCAATTATTAGTACTAGGTAAGTGAAATTATTGTTTTTTCATTTTTAAATATATGGAGATGTCGGTATAATAGTACTATAGATTTATAGAGTTTTGACTTATAAACTATCTTAGACATTGAATAGACTTGACTATTCACCGAGTCCAGCTATTTTCAGTCTGTGTGTGTGTGTGTGTGTGTGTGTGTTTTGGGGATAGAACGAGGGCTGCTGCTTCTTGGCATAACCGGGACATCACCTCTTTCCACTCGTCTCTCATTGTTACCACTGATAACCCCACAGAAAGGCCATGTGACCTTTGATGAAATTATCTGTTGGTGGCAAAGTACAAAGGATGACAGCAAAAATAAAGCAGGACTGTTTATGCGAAGAATGTTCACTTTAGGTCTTCTGAGGCATAATAGATAATATGCATGATTTAAATGTATCAGAAAAGCAAAAACAAAATCTTAAAAATAAATTTAGCCTTCATATTGTTTGGACTAAGTAGTAAAATACTGGCTTGGTAATGTAAATAATAAAGTGATGTAGATTTGTAAGTGTCAAACAACTCTGTGCCATAAATACTAATTTGTAAAGTAACATAAGCCTGGAAAGAGACAGCTGGTGGGTGGAACTAATATTTGTATTAGTTTTAATTTTGACTTAGATGAATAAATAAAAACATACTTAGCAAACGGGGGAGGGACACAACTTGCCAAGGAAGAAATATTATTTGGAGCAGTGAAGGAGAAGTCGATATAAAAAGCCTGGCAGAATAAAAGGAGCATCGAGTATTGAGAGCACGGAGGGGAGAGAGTATGCTTCAGATCGGGCATAGGGCCTCTGAGGCTGGGATGTGCTCAGGAAGAGCGCTGCTGCCCCAGAGTATGCGTCAGATCGGGCATAGGGCCTCTGAGGCTGGGATGTGCTCAGGAAGAGCGCTGCTGCCCCAGAGTATGCGTCAGATCGGGCATAGGGCCTCTGAGGCTGGGATGTGCTCAGGAAGAGCGCTGCTGCCCCAGGGGTAGAGAAGGCAGAGCGCAGATCCCCGTGGCCCTTTGGGGAAGCTGTGGCATCAGTTCCTAATGGGAGCTGCGACAGAGGTGAGGCCTCCTTGTGTCCCGCATACGCCCATGGATTTGGGCTGTGGAGACTACATAAGGAAGCTGTGGAAGCAGAAGATGCATGTGCAGAAATGAATGATCAGCATCAACTGTTTGAGATGCTGAGTTGAAAACAAAGTGGATTTTTTCTGGGTTTATAGAGAAGAGTATAAAGAGATTTGTAAAAAGAATTAGGAGAATGAGCAGAAATCCTAAGAAAGAATATTCTAATTCCGAGCAAGGAAGAATTGTCTAATAATTCATACTATCCAGAAGTGGAACTTGCTGCCTTGTAATTTCTCTAACTGGTGACATGGAGGTCAAAGATCGGGAAAACTGAGTCATGGGATTCCTGAGCCCCTGAAATTGTGTGCAACGTGTTGTGGAATGTACATTTCTCTGAGGAGGTCAATGGCCTTCCTTATTTCCATAAAAATGTTTCTATGCAGTAAAAGAATAGGTAATTATTACTATATAGATTATATAATATCTAAACGTAATTTTTATTAAATAGACAACCTCAGAAGAACACAGGGACATGTTTCTAAGAAATAAAGTCCTTACAAAAAAGGGGCAGAGAAACACAGTCAATATACACCGAGTATGTAAATACTGTGAGACTTGCTAAGATGTTCAGATATATTATCATATTGGTAGTTTTCACAATATGAATAGAATGCCAGAATAACGAACACTTTGCTGCCTATGTAGACTTTAACAAGGTTAAGTTACCATATGATATTTATCCTACTCTTATGAATAGTTAAAAGACATAATCCAGTGTATAGAAAATATTTGGGTAACAGTATGTTATTGAGTCAACAAAAGCCACCCAAGCTTTTAAATTGATCTTTAAAATGTATGATGTATCCACTTGGCAGAGGAGTTCATGCACAGTAGCTTTTGTTTTGATGAAGGAACAATGGGTATTATATAAGCTCATAGTCCCATGATATAAATAAGCAAACAAAATGGCCTATGTGCTATAGTCCTAAAAGAAAACACTAATATACAAACAGAAACAGTGAAAGTAAGTGCACCAATGCAGTGACAAATGATTGAGGGTTTTCATTTTTCTTTATATTTGTATATCGCAAATTTTAATAATTATATGCAGTGCTTATAATTTGAGAAAAGAAAGGATCTGACTTCAAATATTGCACAGTGTGGTCCAACTTCATTTCAAAACCACATTTCTAGGCTTGAAGACCTGGAGTTTTATTTCATTCAACCATTACTCGAGGAGTGTTTCAGGATAGGCAGGGGCATTGGGGTATAGAAAGGTGCCATTTATTTAGAGACCACGATTATTTCAAATTTATGCTATTGGATATAATTGAATGTTGGAAACAAATGTAAGTATCCCCTCCCTATTTCAGGAGTAACTGTGTAAATGTCTTGGTAACGACAACCCAACTGATTCCAGCACTCGCGAAGGTTCTACTCTACAGCTTAGGAGGTGCTTTCCCCATTGAGAATATTTACAGTGCAACTAAAATAGGTAAGAAAATTGTTTGAAAGTCTGTATGGAAAGTGCACACATCCTTGTTTTGGGTATTTTTAAAATATTTGTCTCTGCCTGGTTTCCTTTTCATTGAGGTTTCATTGTTAATATTAAGCATGATTGATAAAGTCCAAATAAGAAATCCCCTGCAACTCATTCTTCTAAAACACTGTTGCCTAGTGAGATTCTGACTTTAATATCTGAGTTGTTCTGCCTCATTCCATATTTTTCATTAAGTATTATAACACATGTTGGCTAAGTAATATGCAGTCTTGCTAGCCACGGTATTTAATATGAGATATAGAATTATATCATTGCATATGCAGCAATCCAGTAGATCTAAAATAAAAATACTAATTTGGATGGGTTTAAATAGCACCTAGAAAAGAAATTTGCAGAAAGAAGTAAAAACCTTCTAGAATCAGAAAGCATAATTGAAATATTCATAGGAGGTAAGTGGCTGGATTCCACATTTCCAAAAGTGAGCTGTAGCAGCCAAAGAACTAAACCTCTGCCTACCTGTATGATATCTATTTGTGGCAGGATCTTTGACTTTGAGTATGTCTCACAAACTCAGACTCGTAATGAGCATACAAAAACAAAACTTCATCAAGCCCTGGCATCTTGAAAGAGTTAAAGAAAATAGTTCACGTATTCCAGTGTCTGTCAAGGAAATGCCTGGGAAAACAAATGAGTTGTGTAATGTGCCCTGAAGGTCAACAAACTTAGTCTTTGGCACCTTGACAAGAGAAGTTCAAAATCCTAAAATCTCCCACCAAAAATAGCCCTAGGCCTGTGGAGGGCTGATATTGGCTCTGGCAAAAGGAGCCCCCACTCGCAGCTGTTTCCGGAGGGCAGTTAAAGGCGGCCAGACTTTCATAAGGCACATGCTGCGTTGCAAGTTCAGAGCCTGGATACCAATCTCATACAGGTTTTAGTATAAATATATGTGTTTGCTAGCTAGCAGAATCAATATATGTAGAATGTGATTTTGCTTTTTGACAACACAGTTGTTTTGACAGGATAAGTATTTCTTTTAGTTTCCTTTAGTTCTTCATATTGACCAAGTTATTCCTTACATTTAATCAGGAAAAATAATTAGTTTTACTTTTAAACTAGAATCTTTTGGAGTTCTAAATCCTAAAATAGCCTTGGCTACACAGGCATGTGAAGAATGCAGTTCAAAGAATCATGTCTTTATTTAAAAAATGAAGAACACGTTGTGTTTCCCTGTTGATACTCTCCTACACGGTGAGAGGAGGCTAGCATGATCAATGGCGGGGCGCAAGTGGACAACATCTTTAGCACAATAATCTAAGCATGCTAGTTCCATGCACTTAAAGAAAAGAATTTTTATCAAACAATTGATACACCCACAGCTCTTTCCTATTTTCTAAAGAGGTAAAACTTCAATTTTTTCATGATTATAAGTTCAGCTGACTTGGTCTAAGTTAAATAAAATTGGCTTGTAGGAGTAAGTAAGCAAATGTGATTAAAGCACAATTTCCTCGAAGATTGCTACAAACTAACAATTTCGCTGGGTCAAATGCTTACCCCCACTGGCTATTAATGCTTGAAACATATTTGTTTAATACCCTGTCCTATTACAGACTTGGGTCATTCAAGTGTGTGTGTGTGTGTGTGTGTGGATTTCATAAACCCAGAGGTCTTAAGCTAGTTCGAGACATGCAAGAGACATGAACTTAACACAATGGTAATGGAGAGAATGGCTGGAAGAATAAGCAGTGCGTTGTTTTTCAGGCAAGGAAAGCTGTTTTGAGCGTATAGTGTCCAGATTTGGCACTAACATAACTTATGTTGTGATTGGAGATGGCCGAGATGAGGAGCATGCCGCTAACCAGGTAACTTCACGCTGAACTTTATCTCGTTTATCTTCCAGGAAAAGAAAGTTGCTTTGAACGAATAATGCAAAGGTTTGGCAGAAAAGTAGTGTATGTGGTAATTGGGGATGGTGTAGAAGAAGAGCAGGCAGCAAAAAAGGTAACCTGTCCCAAAACAATGTTGGTGTGACATCCTGATGCAAGCCTTTTCGTTTGCGTTCTCATTTAGCCCAATGGCCGCTTAGAAAATTGACTTTAATTAATAGATGCACAGCAGTAAGAGTATGAGAGGGTCAATATTTACATTCCGACAGACCATTTGGAGCCCAGCATTTTTTGCCTGAAATTTGATAGGAAATACACGAAAGCTTGGTTATACTTGTGTATAAAGTAAATCTATCATAAATATGCATACATATACATGATGCACATAAAATATATATGTATATATACCCTGTCGATGGGTACAGATGTAGTTGACTTGGCATTCTCAGAAAGTGGGAAAACTATTAATAAACACATTTAACAAGATAAAGCTCGCAGAAAAATCATGTGAGTGGCTCTGAGCTTCGTGTGCACTACGGTCCCTGTGATTGCCAAGAGGTAGGGGAACTCCACGATGACAAACGCTCTGGATAGATTTAGTAACTGGAGGAAAGACTAATGCAAGAGAATTTAACAAGCACTATTGAAAGTGGGGTATTTTTTCAGACCCTTTGTGCCAACTTAATGGAGCCTGCGCTGAACATCTGCATACACTAGGGTGTTTATCAGATTTCTGTTGTTTGAAAACAACATGAACACTTTCATAGAAAAGTTTGTCACATGAAGAGAAAAGAACTGATTTCCATTTCTAGTCAACTCAAACCAAGCAAAATGGAGAGAAAGCACACCCCCGTAGAAAGTTTGGTGACGTTGGTGGCAACTATGCTTGAATTTCCCCGTGTTTTTCCATCTCAGTAAGAAAGCCTGTACCACAGAGCACCCTTGGTGTTAATTAGTAGAGTCAGTGATTCAAGACAGCGCACAGGCCAGGACATTCTGAGTGAGCTCGGAGCTGCAGCCTCAAGAAACCCAACCGGCACAGCTGACTACTACTTGAAAAGCTTCCAGTCACGCGCAATGGAAATGTCCTCTGGACTATGTCAGGGTCCTGAGTCCAGGGTGTCTTGATTTTTTATATTGACACAACAGTTACCTCACAGCAAATAGTCATTTTGATTCAGCCACTCCAGCAAACATTTGAATGCCTTTTAATCTATGTGAAGTTCATGTATATTCAAGTTAGGACCAATGAAATTTACTTTTCCAAACCAATAATAGAATACTACTATGAAAATAAAAACTTACTAAGCCTACTTAGTTCTCCACATCTTGAAGGATAGACCGTTGCTATACCTTCTGCTTTATTACGAAAAAAAAAAAAAAAAAAACCCTCAGGAAAAAAAAAGCCTGGCTCCAAAAGGGTAAAATATCTCTGATAGAATGCTGTTTTCAAATGGTGGGTTATGTAGGTACAATTTTGGTGATGGTGAAGGCTCCTAATCCTGTTTGGACGCCCAGGTGGCTGGTTTCCTAGTACCCTCAATGCATGCTTTTCTTTAGAATTGCCAGTGATCGCATGTGCACAAATACTGAGATCTCCTCTGTTCCTACAAATAGATCTGAGCTGAATGAAAAAAAAGTTGTTTCTACATAAATTTTCCTGCTGTGGTCTAATTTGACTTAAAATCTACTTTGATAAACTTATGAAGAAACATTAGAGTTTAGGAATGTGGTTATAACTACATTTTCTTATACAAATATAGGTGAGACATATGTTCCATTTTTAAATATTCTAGATGTCACGTTAAAAATAAAAAAGATGCAATTAAATTTAATGACCTTTAATTGGCCCAAATTCATCCATATATTGCTTCTATATCCGATCAATATAAAAATTATATATATATATATATATATATATATATATATGATAGTTATATTCTCTTTTGTTATTTTTTTAAGTTTTTGAAATTCAGTATATATTTTAAGCTGGACTAAACCTAGTTCAAGTGTTCAATAGCCACATGTTGCTAGTGGCTACACTACTGAGCGGCAAAAATTATATGCCAAATAGTGATTACTGAGATGATGCTTAATTTTTAAATAAAGTATCTTTTTTGTACTATATAAGTACATATATATAAACCATTATATACATTAACATATTCCATATGTATATATTCTACAAGACCTTGTCGGCCCCACCTTAAAAATAGCACATTTGTTTTGTCAGTTGCTATAGTGCAGGTTTTTATTTTTTCTTTGTTATCATTCCCAGTGGAGTCCTTTCAGATGATAAGTATTTTCCTCATCACGCCCTTGTATGAAATTTTAATGGATATCTCAGTATCTCTGGAAGGCCTCAAGCCATCGTCATGTCTAAGATTTTTCTACCTCACAGGCACCCAGATTTTAATCCTGGGGGCTGCTGACTCTTCCATTGAAAAGGAAGGCGGAGTCCCTTCTCTCAGTCCCACACCAGTGAAATAAATCAAGTCAACTCTGCTGGCTCAAGTTATCCTTAACTCCACTTTTCCCCTCTAGTTTATAAAGTACAACTTCAAGTTGTTCTCTACATAGAAAGGAAACCGCTCTTTTGTCCTCTCATATAGAAAAAGGCCCACAGCTTAGGAAGTTTATGGTTTTATCGGGAACTCCGAGGTGGCCCTTTAGTAGTGATTCACTGATGACAAGTTGCTGTCCCTCAGCCCCATAGCTAGCCTGCTTTTCCTTGTGCTGATGTCAGCAAAGAAGCTTTGCAGAGGGCATAAGAAACATCAGAGGGTGTTTGCTTTTATTATCACTAAAATACAGTTCAGATCTATTTCTCTAGATTTCAACAATGCCACATTGGTGCTGCCAAGTCTTTAAGTAGGATTATCTCTCTCCGTTAAATGCCCTTCCTTGAATGTGGGTGCCAAGTACCTCCTGTGTGTGTTGCCGCTTCGTGAAGCCGGTGGTCATGCCCTCTCTCCCTTCTTCCCTCCCACCCTTTCTCTCACCCATTTCTTCCTTCTCTTAACCACACAGCACAACATGCCCTTTTGGAGGATATCAAGCCACTCAGACCTCTTGGCTCTACATCAAGCACTGGAATTAGAGTATTTGTAACTGTTCTCTAGCTGGAGATCCGTTTTTATATTTCAAGTACACTGATTTTTTAAATGTGTGATTCAATGCCTCTGGCTCGACACATAGAATTTGTCTTAAAGAATGAAATCACATCAGGAATGAGGATTCCAGAGTGAAGAATTCAGATTGCTGAATGGAAGGAAACTGCAATGCTACAGACAGGAAACTCTATGATCTTAAATTCACAATATTTTAATGTTTAAAAATAAAAACACAAATCTGTGGAAGTTGCTGATGCACACCAGAAGAGTCCTAACTGGAATTACAGCTTTAGCCAAAAACTCACAATCCTCTCAAACAGCAACACCTGTGCTGTGCTTCGGCTGACAAGGTGGTCAACAGCATTCCTCAAAATGGGAGATCCTGTCAGCCCTGAGGTTTGAATCTGACTTTAGCCTACCTAGCCCAGAAAATCTGAATTGGAATGCACTCAGACTGTATAAGGACAGTCCTATCTAGACCTGTAATTTGTGTAAATTATTGAGGAAAATAATTTACTGTGACTTTATTAGCAGCTGACTTTGAAAGTGGATGCAATTTTTCTTTCACTTTTTCGGGGAGGGGACAGGGAAGGGAGATGGGGATAAAATATTGTCTCTTTTTATAAGTTTGGCAAGCAGAATGTTCTTACTGATGTGTTGTGCCTTAAAGACAAGACAGCGTTTGTGTGTTCTAATGTAACTTTAGTTAAACAAAAATCTCTGTAGATGATGAAAACCAAATACCTTTTGATAATCTTTAACATGACCAAATTTGCAATTCAAGCTACCAAAGATCAACACTGCGTCAACAAGAAATCAAGTATTTGTTGCAATAAGAAACCAACAGGAATATTAAAGGCTTATGTTTTATTTGGGTTCTTAGTAATTCCAATCACCGTATGGAGCAACTACCTGTGCATCTAACCTCAAACAGAAGGTTTGGTGGAGACTGCGGGACCTTCATTTAGAAAGTGAAATGTGTGTGGAAGTCTCAAGTACCCTTTCTCCAGTTTTCCTGCAGAAAACTAAGAGCCATATTCATGACAACTTGCACAGTTTTGAGTGTGTTATTTTTGGAACCGTGTTAAGTTTCAGAGAGAAGTATCTTAACTTGCAAATCAGTACCAGTTGTTGCCCAATTCTTTTTAGGGTATGCCATGGATATTGCTTAAAATTCACACTGAGGGAATATGACTTAAAATACTGAGAAGTGTATTTTTTTCCAATGCCATTTAAAAAACAAAACAAACAAACAAACAAAATGAAAGGTGGGTGCACCAGATGGCTTCTGAGGAAATACATGAGTCTATGGAAATTTTGCCTAGAATGTCACCATAACTTAACGGTTAGCAAGTAAGCCAGACCTTGGCAGGAATACCATATCACAGCATTAAAATGTAACTGTGTCGGCACGTCAACCCAGGCTCTGCGCACTGCAGACTAGCAGTGTTGGTTTCTGCCTGTACTGTTTCAGAACAACGGTCGGCATTCATTTGCAGGGCGAACCTGTCATCATTGTGTTCACATGTTTTTTCCCTTTTTCTTGGTGTGTCGCCCATGTTGGGAGTGTGATTCAGGTTCTCCTGTCGTTTTCTATGTATGTTTCTTCTATGTATGATTTCCCATACAGAAATGTAACACTGAGATCTAGGGAATTCTGAGGATGCCTCCACTTCCAATTGTGTATTAAAAATGAAGTGTATGGATTCCAGAGTCCTACTAGGAGCCTGTGCCTTTATGCACGGGCTATTTCGTGAGAGCTCCTCAGCTGAATCTTGTGGGGCTTAAGGTCAGCTCTTGTCTCGCGGGTCACAACACTCACTACGAAATAGGATTTTCTTCCTCAAGACTATGAAGCCGCACTTCCTGCATTTTTAGTGCCTCCCGAAGCCCTGTACAGTGAGTAGAAAGATGAGGAAAGCCCAGTTTTGCTCACTCATCACATACACCTTACTCCTTAAACGATGCGACTTCTGGCTGCCTCTGCCTCAAGTATTATGCCAGGCAGATTATGCTTGGAATATTTTGAGAACAATGAAGGATAATTGTACACTTCTAGCCTTTAGCTGGAAAACAGCAGCTTAAAAAAGTAAAGAGTTTCAACTGAGTTGCAGTACTCATTTTGAGCACTAAAATCTTTAATATTTACTGTCAAGAATAGAACAAAGTTAATTAGTTGGATTCTTTTGAGGATACACTTTTGGCATTTCACCTAACTTTTTAATTTTTTCATATCAAATCTTCTTATGTTGCTAAATGTGCAGGTTCAGAAAAAAATAGTTCAAGAGACAGAGAAGCTAGCCGGTGGCATCTCCATCTTTTGTGATCATGTTAGTGGAACAAGCTGCCCATATAAAACCTAAATGCGAAGTTGGTGGACACGAGAAGCTCTGGCATGACTTGGTCACATGACTTTAAGTGTGCTCAGACTAGAACTCTTCTCACCTCAGCAACTCAATCCTCTTCCTTTCTGCTCAGAAAAACACAAAATAAGCAAACAAACAACTTTTTTTTGACAGTCCCCTGTTCTACCTTCTTGTAGAATATTGTGCCTTATTGTAAACTAGTTTGAAAACCCCTCTGTAACTAAAATGGGTCACTAACTATTACATACCTGAACTTGGTCTGTGACTAGGAAAGATACCTCCCCTGTGTTGCACCTTAAAAATACCAAGGCTGTGTAACTTTAGTAACAAAAAATAGGTAATCTGGCTGCAATATTATAGCATACAATGAACACACATATTTCTGTAAAAATCAAATTGAGAGGCAAAAAGTATTTTAGAATCAATGCAGTTGACACATTTAAAAAATAGGTGATAACTGTCTCTAAAAACGTTTTCTCTTAGTCTCTGGCGAGATAAGACTACAGTAGTGTCAACAGCATGCAGTGCACATTTGTTTCTAACATGCGACACTCTCGGTGGATGTGGCATTCAGTGTTTCTTTTCACAACAAACGTATGCCTCATGAGGCAAAGTTGCATTTGGACTCCCACCTATGGTAGCATTATGGGAATCTCACAGTCAAAGGCAAGGGCTCTGTTCCGTATTAGTAAAATATAGATTATTGGGGCCTACATAATTTAAAGAAATGTAAATTAATATTAAAAGCTTGTAAAAATATGTACATCTTTACTATTTCTCAATAAATACCTTTGAAAACGTTATCATTCTGTTCACTCACACTTTTTATATAACTTTAATGTGTATGTTTAGTTTGATTCTAAATTACGCTAAATATGTATTTGGGTCTCTTGATGTATGCAGTCTTTGGTGTTTGTGGCTAAAAGTTGCCAAACTTGCAATGGACGCAAGCGGAGATATAAAGCGGGAAAATGTCACTGACGCTTTGGAGAGCCTGATTCACTAAGATGTGGATTGTGTCATTTTTGCACAGATAAGTGGGTTCATTAAAGTCGCAGGTACAGTGAAACCACAATTCATTAATAATAAAATAATGCTTAGTATAATTTTAAAAGCAAAGTTCTGATGCTAAATGCAGTTAAAGTTATTACAAACAATGGATCATAGTTTACAAGTATCTCCCAAGAGAAAAATTATTTTTACCTGAAATGGACTGAGCAGCTCCCTTATTATCTACTGCATAATAGTACTGGTTTCTTTGCAAACTTGTTTATTGTTTTTATGCAAATTAAAGGCAAATTTCAGAGCAACTTCGCCTATTTTCAATTTCTTAAAATTTCAGCCTCCAAATTAATAAACTTAAGTGTTCCCCACACTCCTGGAGGCTGAGGCAGGAGGATCACAACTTTCAGTGTGGCCAGGGCAGCTTAACAACTTGGTGAGACCTTGTCTCAAAACAAGCAAAAATATAAATAAATTAATAAATAAATCAAAT
The DNA here is from genome assembly GCA_004027205.1 of Ctenodactylus gundi. NCBI lineage: Eukaryota > Metazoa > Chordata > Mammalia > Rodentia > Ctenodactylidae > Ctenodactylus > Ctenodactylus gundi. Next base: position 79,309 of record PVKB01004211.1, on the reverse strand, counting down.
TATGTGACCACACTCTGGTGAGTGACCCTCACCAAAATCAACTTGAGCCTTCAGATATATAGCAAATAAGTAGACCATGTAGTATAAGTAGAATATGTAGTAGACTATACTATAGTATAGTATAGTGTAGTATATAGTATACTATTCTATGATATACTACATAGTAGACTATGTAGTGTAAGTAGACTATGTAGTAGACTATGCAAATTTTCTTTCTTTTATTCTTACATTTCATCACCATTGAAAGCCTATTGGTGATTTAATTATATGTATCCATCTCCAGGACTCCAAGATAGAATATCCCCATTGCTTATCTACTACAGCCTCTTGGGAAGAAGTACTTCTCAGAGCAACATGTCCCCACGAGGCTGGCACATCATACCCCCCACAGTTACTAGCAGGTCGTTGCTGTTCCCATGGCTAACCTAGGTCACGACATTAGCCTCTAGCTGGTTTCGCACTTTGGCCCTGACATCTACCAGGTTGGAGTGTCTCATTACAGTAGCCAGGATGGTACAAAGAGGGCACGTCTCTGCACTTGTGAGAACATCCTGTCTTCCCCAGCAAGAACAACAGTGACTTCCTTCCCCTTGTGGTTTTCAGCATTTGTGCTTTGAGTTTCCCCCAAGTCTTCACTTAATGACCATCCTTGGGCTTAAAAAGTCTCCCTCTCTCGGAGTACGCATGCCTCTCCGAACTTCTCCTTTCTCCACTTTAAACCATTAAGCCATGCTAGCCTTCTGTTTCCCCAACATAACGTGTTCCCTGTTCATCCTTTTTATCCAGTCATGCACCCATGACAGCATCCGCTCTGTGAAGGCATGGGTGTTGTTTTATTCATTTCCCGGTGTTCATGCAAGTGGCTTGCATGTATTAGAAAATATTTGTTGAATGAATGTGTAAAAAATAGGAAAATACTTATATGACTGTGGTTTAGAATTAAAGAGACTTGCGCTAGTAAAGCTGCATTTTTCATTTATATTTGCATGTTTGCAATATATATTCACTTACATATTAGATACATACGATGTGGGAAATTGGTGTAGATTCATATAACATTTTGGTTTTTTAAAATTTCATTTCTCGTGCCCTCGTCCTCACCCTCGGTCCCCGTTACCCCTCCCATTTCTACAAAGCCTTCCTCTCTGTTTGCTGTCCCCTCCCTTTTATTTTTCCATTTTGGTAATCTATAGTCTGGGCTTCTTATGTAGTGAAGCCACGCAATGCTTTACCCGTCCATGGCTGAGCTGCTTCTGTAGCATTATGGTGGCAAGGTGCATCCATTTTCCTACAAATAATTCAAAGTTTTGAAGGAAAAAAAAAAAGAAAGCATACAGGTAAGTTTGGATGAGACCAGTGTAACTTTGTACAAATTGCTGAAGTATTTAGAAGCTTGATGACTTATGAAAATAAAGAGCAAGGGGGCTATTGGAATGGCACAGCAGTTAAAGCGCTTGCCTAGCAAGTGCAGGGCCCTGAGTTCGATTCCCCAGCACCGCATAAGCTGGGCATGGTGGCTCACGCCTGTAATCCCAGCGCTTAGAAGGCTGAAACAGGGGATTGCCATGAGTCCAAGGTTAGCCTGGGCTCCCTAGTGAGTTGAGGACTAACCTAGGCCCCAGAAAAGACCTTGTCTCAAAAAAATAAAAAATAAAAAACAAAGATGGACGTAAGGAATATTGTATTTCGTTGCATATGAACTGAGGGTCATGTTGTAGATGAAAAATAAGCTTATGATGACTCAGGGATCACATCCTTACCTCTCTCTCTTTTATTTTAAAACAAAATATACAACATCGATGTGTTTGACTTAAATTATTTATAGCCACAAAATCTCATGTAAAAAGCAAATCTCTGTAAACTGTGGTTCCTGATTCTGAATCCCTGAAGCAAAAAAAAAAAAAAAAAAAAAAAAAAAAAAAAAAAAAAAAAAAAAAAAAAAAAAAAAAAAAAAAAAAAAAAAAAAAAAAAAAAAAAGGAAAGAAAAAAGAAAAAAAAAAGAAAGAAAGAAAGAAAGAAGGAGGGTTGAATGATTTCCCTTGGTTAGCAAGTATTGCTCATATCTGTTGTACAACTTCTACCTTTAAAAAGCCAGCTATAAAAGTACTTATGTTCTCATACATAACTCACTACTCAAGAGAGTCTTAAGTTTAACTGGACCAGAGCCAACTACTTGGAAATGCTGTGTTCAGCAAAGATGTTCCCACAGAGCGTCGACTAGGACCAAGTTCTAACTTTACATCACAATTGTAGCCATTGTTACTTTGCGTTTTCCATTCAACCCAAGAATCTTCTGGGACCACGCTTAGCACATATTCTGAAAAAATTTCAAACATACTAAGCTAAGGAACCTCTGACAAAGCAAAGCTCTATAGAGCCAAGTCATGTTTTCATGGATGATTTTTGGTCCTAGTAGAACAACGTCTGCATAGTAAGAGGCATGTCTTTTGATGCCACAGTCTTGATGTCATAAGCTTTTGTTCCTGGCAGCTGCTATGATAGTATCAATTGAATTCTGTATTGACCCTTCGGAGAAAATGTGTGAATTTAAAGAGAACGTGGTGGAGGAGATCGTCAGATAAATTGGTCTCTGCAGAGTCACAACAGCGTGATGCTGTCCCTGAGCCCAACAGGTTCCTGACTTCCAAGGTAGTTCCGCAGCTCAGTGGGAATGATACTTAGCATAAGCACAGGGTCCATGGGAAAGAGTTTGTGAGTCACATAGCCAGCCTCTACGGGGAAGATTCCCAGAGTGAAACTTCAAGGACAAAAGGGAAAAGACCAGGTGAAAGTGGATGGGATTGGGAGCGTCCAGGCGGAGTACAAATATGAGAGAAGGGAGGAGACAGAGAGAGAGAGAGAGAGAGAGAGAGAGAGAGAGAGACAGAGAGAGAGAGACAGAGAGAGAGGGACAGAGGGACAGAGGGACAGAGAGAGACAGAATGATGTGGTTAAGAAACTACAAGGAATTCAGGGGTTTGTGGCGCATGAGAAGGAAGAGAAAGGCAACAATCAAAAGGGAGTCGAGGGCCAAACCATGAGAAATTTAAATACAGTGTTGATGAGTTTTGGTTTTATTCTGCAATCAGTAGTTATTAAATGAGATGCTCATAAATAGAGGATTGATGAGTCCAGATTTGTACGTTATGATCATTCCCTTGGCCACACTGTGGAGAGTGAGGGATCTAAGAGACTGGCACAGGAGCCCAAAGAGTTACGGGCATGTTGCCGAATTAGTTGGTGACTGTGAATATGAAAACAATTGCACCAAATCAGAGGAACTACGATGCTAATAGTAACCAGGACCTAGCAGCCATTGCAGCTCCTCTCCATATCCCCAGCGAACAGTTTCGCCTCTGCGTTTCTGGTTTGGGTAGCCTGGTTGGCTGGAGAGCAGTTCTGAAGAGATTAGAATCACAAAAGAAACACTGATCTGATTGCTGTTTTACTGTGGTTACTGTGCTTGTTATTAAAGAGCCACGCTAAGTTCAGTGATGAAAAACCTTATTTTGGAAACTGCTGGAAGGTCAAAGAGTAGAATTTTCTAGAAGGAACTTCATATAATTTGCTGGTGATTTTTTAAGTATCTAGTCAGGCCACGGATGAGGTATTCAGAGCAGTAAGAGAAATTCTAAGGAATTTCACCACATCATATCAGTTGACCATTTAGAAAGCATGTACTTTGTGTGTAAACTTGAGACGTTGTACTTGCAAATCTAGGACTGATGCCAGGACTGTGGAATGTGTATGTAAAAAAGAGCACGCTGGAAAATTCTTCAGGATCAGTATTTGGTTTAGCATTAGTCTTCTCCTCATCCTCTGCCTTACTCCGAGGCAGTAATGATAGATAACCTAGAAATATGCCTAGATTTACAGTCCTGAAGAAATTCAAATGCCTTCATGAAGTTTTCTGTGGGTCTTTTAGAAGTGAGTCATCATTAGCCTACATCTGCCTGGCAACAAATACGATACTATTACTTTATTGGTCAAAGAAAAACATTACAGGAAAAAGTTGCAAAACAAAGACAGATTATTCTTAGGCAGAATAAGGTATTTAAAATAGTGATCATTAAAAAATAAGAAGGAATCAAATATTATGTGAGTAGCCAGTAATCTCTAGAACATTAATAGAAAGTAAAAGTAATGTCAAAGACACCCTTGCAAAAGTGTCCTATTTGGTTCATGAAATTACTTCTACATCAGTTAGGGAAAAACAGGAAGTAGGTTTGGTGAGACACCAGAAACAGCTCGAAAAATAAAGTGATAGAATAACATTTCTTAAGCATCACAAATGACAAGTGTAATTCCCAAATTCTGAGTACTCACTGATTTCCTAAATAAAATGGCTATTTTGGGCAACATACGCAGTTACCACACTTGACTCAAGAATTAGTTTTAAAGAAAAAAAACTGAGTGCGATGCTGTGCACCTGTAATCATACTACTCTGCGAGGCTGAGGCTGGCAGGGGGATCTCAGGTTCAAAGGCCAACCTGGGCAGTTTAGTGACTCAGTAAAATCCGATTGGAAATACAAAATGACAAATAGACTGAGAATGTATGTCACTATGAAGGCTTTCAGTTAAATCTCTAGCGCTGAGGGGCGGGGCATTTTCCCTGCCTCAGTCTAGAAAGAACAGAGCAATGTATCTTTACACCTCCTTTTATATCCGTGACGCCTCTGTTGTGGCTTCCTGCTGACCTCAGCTGGCCCCAGTACAGCATAATGAGGAAGGGGAGCATCTAGAATGTGGTCAAGCCTTGACTCCGTCATTAGCTTTGGAAGCAACTCAAGAGCACGCAGGCTAGAGAGAGAAAGAGGAAGGAAGTTAGCATCTGAAGGGACTAATAATGATTCAAGAGCTTCTTGTATTTTAAATGTTTTTGTTGATTTGTTTGGTTTTATTTTTATTTTTATTTCTTCCATCATCTCCTGATCTTTTGAGAAAGTGTCTCCTAAATTGATAAATTGTCCAAGCTGGTCTTGAACTTGACCTTCCCGCCTTAGCCTCCCATGACTGCTGGGACTACAGGCATTAGGAGAGCATCACCATGCCTCGTTTGATGAGTCCAGTCCTGCAATTCTGTGCTGCTATCTATTATTATTTTCATTGTATAATTTAATTATCCTCTAAAGATCCTGCGATTTGCAGGTGGCATTGGAGTATAGGTCTGCCTGGTGGATATTAACTAGCTGTACCGCACGATCAACTCCTTGCAAACTCCCTCCCTGTATATTTGCCACACTTGAGTTGCTCAGAACTTTAAAGTCATGATCCAAAAAAGGGCAAGTCAAGAGCAGACGTGTCTGCAGGTGAAGTAGTTAACTGCACTTCTTCTTTTCCCATACATGTACGTAAGTACCACCTGGTCACCTCTTCATTGTCTTTGTGCAGTAAAAGTCATATTTTTGGAGCTAAGTAGTAAACCTTACCTGATGGTGTGGCCTGTCATTGCAACTATACTCAAGCCATTTATGAAGACATAGGAAATAACAATCCTATTATATTTGGGTTAGAACACATTTCCATATCTCCTCAAAACACTTTTCTGGGGCACAATACACACGTATCAGCAACTCTTAGCACCTCTAGCTTGTAGATACCCTGACCTAAATAAAGTAGAGTCTCAAGGAAGGTCAGGGACAGGCTTCCAATCAGACTGGGGAATGAGGACGACTCTGCGGTTGCCCGGTGTAGGCAATGGAGCTGTGAGGAACTGGCCGGGCTTCAGGAGTACTTGGATGAAACAAGTTGAGAAGAAAATTTCTAAGGGGCTAAGTGCATAAAGTGCTTTTAGGGAAAGGTTGGGCATCTTCATGTCTTTCCTAGAGCTCTATGCAATGCGTGAGTTTTTTAGATTGTAGCAAGATGAAGATAAAAGTGACATTGTTGTGTCCATTTTGCAAATGCACCATCAGTGGCATTAAACACAACTCACCTGTGCTACCATCACTACTGTCCACCTGCGGTATTCTTCCAACTTGGAGAGCTGAAACTTTGCACCCATTGAACACTAACTCCTTATTTTTTTCCTCCCTCAACTCTGGTATCAACCAGTCCAACTTCTGTCTCTATGAATTTGACTAGAGAAAAAAAAATTCTATTGTGCTTACTTCATTTAACACAATGATCATAAACATTATCATTATAGTTTGTGTCACAATTTCCTCCCATTATAAATCTGAATAGCACTCTGTTGCGTGGTTGCTACTTTTCCTTATCCATTTACCCACTGATGGACAAGTGGGTGGCTTCCACCTATGTCTATTGAAGATAATGATATTACAAACGTAACTTTAAAAATATTTCTGAATTCCTGATGTAAATTCCTTAAGGGTATATAAATCCAGAAAGAAGTATCAGTGTTGAATCATATGAATCATATGGTATTTCAGTTTTTAAGTTTAAATGTTGCCATAATGTTTTTATGGAAAATACAGCATTGCACCTTCCCCAGTAGTGTGCAAGTGTTCAAATTTTTTTCTCTGCACCTTCACCAACACTTTTTATTTTCTGTGTTGTTTTATATTTTAGAGTAAATATCCTAATGAGTGTAAAGTGCTGTGATATGGTAGTTTTGCTTTACATTTCTCTAATTATCATAGTCTATTAGCCATTTGGATAACTTTGGAAAATATTTAAGTCTATTACCTGTTTTAATTTTTGTTGCTGAGTTATAAATTTTGGATATTAACTTTTCATCAGATACATATTTACAAGCATTTTTCCATGCCATTTCCATAACAAACATGACCTGAGTACTAAATATCCTTTTTTAGGAAATTACTATATCTCTGGATACATGGTTCAAACCTTCAATCAACATACTTTGTCCTATGTGACACAGCAATTTACTTGGCTGAATGGGTACATGATTTAATTAACAAACTTTATCCTATTTGCCATCATAATTTATTTGGCAGAAGATGACTACAGGACAGGCTGGGAATATGAAAATTCCCCCTGGTACTTTTTTTGCAAAGCCACTGTGGAAGATGTGTATCAGAAAAGAGCTGAGAGGTCCAGCCTCGGTGATTATGTCATAGGCTTACTTTCAGTGTGTCCAGAGACAGAATTTTAACAACCATGGCTGAATTTTTTTTTCAACTTGATAAAAACTCTTCTTTTTAATTTCTTGTACACTTGCCTAAGCTTAATTTCTGTTACTTACAGTCAAGAAAATGTCCGTTAATATTCCTTTGTTTGGATATGTACATTCCCAGAGCTATCCGCCCAAATTCTGTCCTCTCGTCAGTGCTTGGGAGAATAAAGGGGGTTCGCGTTGGTCACCCACAATAGATACAGTGATTCCGGCCCCTCCCTCCAACTGCCATCTTCTCTAGGTCTTCTGCTATTCCAGCAATACAACGGCCAAGACTTCTGGGGCTCAAAAGGACATGCACGGGAAGAACTAGGGCTTAAAATATTTCAAAATAGTTCATAATCATTATTTTAAAGTATCTTCCTCCTCTAACTGGCGATAATCTGAGGAACTCTGCTACCTCCACTATGTCACCCTGCAGTGTGGCCATACCTGTTGAAAACATTAGAATCTCATTAGTCCATCTGCCTCTCATAGCTCTCCTTCGACGCCCCGCCCTCACCGCTGAACCTCCTGTAAGTGCAGCTTAGCTAACTTCGCTAACTTGCTGTTGGACTTTACACCCACATCCGAATGATTCTCTCTGTGGGAGAGAAAGAGATTTGGTGGGACTCTTTAAGAGGTGGAGCCTAGTGGGTAGTGAATGAGGTTAACACTCTCAAAAAGAATCGATACCTTCCCACAGCGTGAAGTGAGTCACAAAGACTGGACTAGTCACCTTGAGAGCAAGCTGTTCCTCGGCCTTGCTTTCTTTCTCGTCATGTGACCAGTGTTGTTCGCACACACTTTTCTCACTGATGCTCTATACAATGAAACTCTCACCTTAAGCCAATACCAATTCTTGGAGCTCCAGAATCTGAACTGAATATTTTTATTCTTAAATAAGGTATCAAATTCATGCCTTTTGCTATAGCAACAGAAATCAATCTATGAATATAGGTTTTCTTTCTTTTTTTATTCCACGTGTACTTCTATAACGTACTCAGACTTGCATCCATGTTGAAAGCTTACTCTGCTTTTAGATAGACAAGAACTTCTGAAAACTTCTGAATGATAAAACCCTAAAAGAAAGAGTTTATACTGCAATAGCTAACAGTCCGCTGTGCTAGGTAATACTTTATGGTAATGGAACAACAAATCACCAGCTTGACAGTAATGAAACTGTTTCTGAGACATTTCTCTGTCTTTTTTTACAGAGCAGTTATTTAAGCTCGAAGGTAATCATTTTTCTGGGTAATCATTACATCTAGGAATAAGTTGACTTCCTCACCTGAAATTTCTTTCCTTAGCTAATGATAAGATTGTATATAATCACTGACTGCATTCTTCGTGTTTCTAAAAAAATAATCCAAAGGAAATGTTTTGTACCCTGAGCTTTAAGCTTTAATCATGTTTATTAAATGCAAAACCATTTGCCAAGCCTGCTCATAAAGCATTCTATTCTGAAGTGAAATTCCTTTATCACAACAAATGAAAAGTAAATTTTCTGTAGCACAACCAATCCCATCCGGAGAAATCTGCCTAGTTGCTTTTTTCTCTCTCCTTTTTTTATTTTTAAAATTAAAACAAACTAAAGTGAAATAAAACAAATCAAAACAAAATGATCTCTAACTGTGGAGGCAAGTGGGATTTACATAAATTTTCCATTCAAAACAACGTCTAAATGAACATCTCAATTCATCAGCTTTTCACTCCCTAATAATGTGACATGTTTACAATGTTGAAGAAAATCAGGTGTTTTCATGCTAAATGAAAATAAAATTTATGTACTGTTATTTCCATAGTCTCAGCCTGGTGTTTCTCACTCTATCCATCATTAAAGCCTGTTCAATAAATACTGCGCAAACTGCAAGCAGGGATGTCATGCAGTAATAACTCAGAACCAGCCATAAATTACCACCCACTAGGGCTGCAGAGAAAGGCAAGGGCTGAAGAGGCAGAATTTGCTTCTCAATTGCTAAAAGAGGAGTTGTCAGTCTATCTTCTACTTATGTTTCGTACACTAGAAGCCAAGCTTGAACCGTAGCATTTTAGATTAGGTCGAGGTCTTTACCCATCATCTCCTGAAGAGCTGAGGCAATCTGTGGGCAAAATAATGTAAATTTAGAAATGTCAGGATGCTTCTACTCAAATGCATTTAAAAAATCTGCTTAGAGAAAGACCTCAACTTACCTACCTATATATTAGTCATCCATTACTCTGTAACAAATTACCCCAAAATTCAGCAGCTAAAAACATCAGATATTTATTGTCCCACCTAGTGTCCTTAGGGTCGACATCCAGGAACAGCTGTGCTTTGTGGTTACATCTCAGCATCACTCACAAGATTAAACTTTCTGCCGGGACGATGGTCGTTTCCAAGCTTGACGGGCTGGAGAACTCTCTCCTACACTCACGTAAATAGTTGATGGGAAGAGTCAGTTCTTCCCTAGCTCTTGGTCGGAGGCTTTAGAACTTGTCACGTAGAGCTCATGGTAAGGTCAGTGTCAACATGGCAGCGGCTTGCTTTGCAATCAGAGGTCTAAGAGGAGGAGACGGCTCAAGCTAACGAGTGAGCATCCACTGTGGACGTGACAGTCTGTCACCGGGCAGTGCCACGCCGCTGCCGTAAGCAATTAATCGCAGCTGAACAAAGAATAGTATGGAAGGAGATGGAGTATATTGTGAGGTGTCCTCTTCGTACTAGGAAGCATGGCTCACTACGATTGTCTTGGAGACTAGCTACTCACTCCAACAGAAATCAGGCACTGGTGCTTAAGAAGAGATAAAGAAGTAAAATGCGTCACCTTAATCCATTAGAAAGAGGACAGCTCAGACTAAGATACACCCGGGATCAAATCTAAGCGTGCTTCTAGCTACTTTGTGGTAATCAATTATCTCTCTGAGTTTTAAATTTTCCATCTCCAGTCCTTAAGCAACTCATGTCATATATCTTTTGTGAGAGTTAAATGAATCCTATATAAACGCCTTTCCTTATGTAGCTTCCTTAAAAGAAAGCTAACAGTGAAAGCCAGCAGAGAAAAAGTGAAGATTTTGTAAAGTACAGAAAGGTATCCAAAAGTAGTATGCCATGTTGTTTGGAGAGCAGTTTCCACAGTCATGAGCTTCCACAGGTAGCGTAAGGGAGTCGGCCGTGTTCCAGAGAGGATAAGGCTGCTCTTAGTGGAAACTCAGGTCAATCTTCTGCATCGCTGCTTTGGCCAGAGCTTCCTTGGAGCACCGTGCTTCAGAACTACTGTAGCAGTGAGGCTCAAAAAGATGAACAAAACTTAGTTCCTGATGTCATGTTGTCCGCAGTCTGCACTGGGGGTGGAAGGGACAGCCAGGAAGCAGGCAGCAGCAATCCTCACCCTGAGTAGAAGTTTGAGGAAGGAAGTGCATGTGTACAGAGAAGGAGACCCGATTGGGAGACAGAGCCAGGATGCCAACCAGGTCTTGGCAGTCAGGACGAGGGTGCTGCTGAGAGAAGCTCACCCCAGAACTCTCTTGGCACGCCTCTCCAGATTAGCAAGTGCACATTCAGCACATCCAGCTAAATTTACATTTATATTCCAAATACTGAATTGTCATTTATATGAAATTCAACTTTGGCTGGGCATTCAGTATTTTACCTGGTCACCCACCTATCCTAGGAAGAAGGCAGAATTTGCCTTAACTGTGGAGACTGAGTATGAAGAAGAGGAAAGATTAGAAAGGATTTTAAAGGCCAACTTGAATAGTTTCAAGTTGAGCCAGTATTTGGATAGGTGATAGAGAGCCAACGGTGCTCAGCTGAGAACTCTACTGTTACTTTCTAGGTAGGACTCTCGGGTAGGTGTGCAGTAGAAAATCAAGGGGTGTGATAGGGATTGGGGCCGAGAAAGTGGCTAGGAGACTAGCACAAGAGAACAGGATATAAGTGAGGAGAACTTGACTCAAAGCAATTTTAGTAGAGCAAAGATACAGGTAGAATCTTTTCTGAGGACAGGTGTTGGTGGATTAACTCACCAACAGGATACCCCTTTTAAAAAACTTATACATTTTAAATAAATTTGAATTTAAAATAATTTGAAATTAATAATTCAATTTTACATTTTAAATTACAAGTAATTACTCAAAATTTGACAGTAGATTAAAGCTATGTAAGAATTTTTTTCTTGCAGTACTAACTATCCAATCTACCGCCTTTACCCTGAGCTATATCTCCCCAGATAGCTCTTTAGCTTCTGACTTTGTAACATGGAGTCATGAAGCCCCTAAATTGCCCAGACCGGGTTTATGCTTGGAATCCTCCTGTCTCAGCCTCCAAGAATACTATAATTATATGGCTACAAACAACTTGTAAAAGCCACAGAGACCCGTGTGTTCTAGGTTATCTTCTTCTTACTGAAAGTACCCTTCTGTTTTTGCCCCTCAGCCAGAGTGTCTCCAAGGTCAAGAGTTATAAATTTAGTTTTTCTAAAGCAAAGGAGTAAATGAGTGATTTGAAAGGTTTCTAGTTTAGGCATTGAACCAAGGGTTTACAAAGTGATTTAATATTTAATCAAGCCCAAAAAGGGCTTTAATTTATACAATGTATCTTTTCCTCTCTACTCCTCTTTGTCATTAGAATTCTTTTCTTTGGCCACAGTTTTTGTGTGGCATGTGCAAACGAGGAAGTTAAGAGTAGCAGCTTGGAGTATCTGCTGACAGTCGTTGGGAACATGTTGCAGTGGTTTAGTATTGGTGAAGACCTAGCCACAAGAACTCTTTGCTCCAAACCTGAATCTAGCGAAAAGGTGAAGACATTTCACTTTGATGAAGTTGATAAAAATGTGATGCTTAGAAAATGTTCAAGAATGATAGAAAAAATAAATATTTATACAAAGACCAGTAAAGGGTGAATTCAAAAGCAATAGATTAAGATTTAAGAGAGTTATTCCTAATTGTAGTATTATAATAAAAATCATTTTCCAACTAGTTTCTCAGAAACCTTTATAAATCAAATAAAGGAGTTGGAAATAACTTGCTGCCACTATTTCTTCCCGTGTGGGGATTCTACGTTGATTGGAACTTGGAAGTAAGCATAAGTGAGAATAATAAAAATAAAAAATAAAATGTGTTACTTTTGCTTCCAGTCAAGAAATACTTTGGCATCTGATATTAAAATTCATTGTTCTTTTACCTAACAAACAGTTTTGAGCATCAAATTTGTGTCAAGTCCACCTCCAGGCACCAGAAGCAAGCCATAAAGGAAGCAGACCAAGTTCTCTAGGGAATTGGAAGGCTGGAAAGGGACACAATTATTATAACTAAAAACAGCTCCAGCTCTCTCTAGTAAGTGTTTTAATGAGAACAAGTATCTGGATGGGAATGCTGTTTGCTGTTCAATAATGTTTGAGGTAGAATCCCTTTTAAGCAATGTTAAAAACTAAAATTGCTTACAAATCTTACATCACGCTATAAACAGTACAATGGATTTCAAAAAATGCAGGCCTTCTGTTGATTCCTTGTGAGAAGGCATGTGTTTTTAGACATATGTGTTTAGACATCCACTTAGCAAACATTCTGTCAGCCTGTCGGGACCAGCATCGCAGCTGAGCACATACAGCCCCAGACATCAGCTGCAGGGGAACCAAATGGCGCCTTACCAAAAATGACCTCAGAATCCAAAGTATCTAAACAGTTTGACAGGCACAACCAAGAATTTACAAAGGGAACCTTGCAGCAGAGAGACAGAGCCTCAACGTTCAACAAGGAAGCGTGCTGAGTTCCAGCTGTCTCACTGCAGCACTGTATTTGAGATCTTCCCCCACACAGCAAGAGAAGGAAACACCATGAAAATCAGCAAAGCGAAAACAAGTGTTAGATGCCAGCTATGTTGTGATAGATTAATTGGTAAAACCATACAAATTGGAGCATTTGACGACTTTGAAAACCTCCTGGTGCTTGTTTTCTATTGTTATGAAAAAGTTAACTGAGTCCTGGTGGCACAGACTTGTAATCCCAGGGCTCTGGGAGATTGAGCCCAGCCTGGTCAATTTAGCAATTTAGCACCTTAGTCAGATCTTGTCTTAAACTAAGAAATCAAAACTGAACAAGGGATGTAACTCAGTACAGAGGCTATGGGCTTGATTCCCAATTACCCTCAACCCACATGGGGAAAAAAAGGTTAATAACTAAAAATATCTTTTTAAAAAATGATTTATTTTTACCAAAAAAAGTTTAGGAGTAGTAACACACTAGAGAGCCAGATCCTGTCTCAAAAAATAAAAATAAAAAAAGAACAATAACACGGTAGAATAGACTAAGTCATAAACATGTTGGTAACTAGGCTATTGAGAAGGATGAGTGAAAGAAATACCGAAAGAAGGAAAGAAAGAAAGAAAGAAAGAAAGAAAGAAAGAAACTATGCTCCTAAGAAAAGCCTAAATGTTCTATAGTTCTGCTAATAAGCTTTAACCCTGTTTAAGCAATAAATTTCAGTTCAATGAGCTTGGCAACAGGTATACACCAGAGCTGATTTTCAACTTACTGAATCAATTAGTGACAACTTATTGCGGTGGCCACAGTTCTGGTAGCCCATCAATTAGGGGAAGCCTAATTTTTCAGGTCAGCCTGAAGGAGCACCTGTGTTCTAACCCGTGTGCTTCTCAGGCTGACTCACCCTCATTCGACCACCAACACTAAACACCACACCTAGGACTGTGGCAACCTTCTGCTGTCTGTCATCTCCAGAGCCCAGAACAAGCTTTGCCTCCAGTCCCTTGTATGACTGTTGTTGCTCAGTAACCTCCTTGGACTAGCGGAATTCTCTTTTCCTAAATATGCAATGAATGTGGCTTTGTGTTTCCGAGACTGAGTACTCAGATCTCTTGCTTCTCCACTGTATACACATATTTGAAACAAAAGATGAAATTTTGAGGGTTTTTTCACTACTTTATACAAATCTGTTTTCCTTCATAATGGTTCAAAATACTATAATATGCTACTTGGGAAACTTTTAGAAACAAAGTCTCACTCCACTCCAACCCGGGCTGGCTTGGGTTCTTTGTAGAATGAAGGCTGTCTCCACGCAGCTGCCCACCACGCCACCCACGTAGGAACCTGTCTTTATTAAGTAGAGACACAGACTCTATGTAAAATCAAGTTTTTAAAAGTTTGTCTTTCCTTGGAGCTCTGCATTTAATGTCACTTAAAGTTTAGGCTTTCGTGAGAACCCCCAAATTGGCCCATTCTTTTCCCTTTCCTGTCTGTCCTTGTGTGATGACCCACAGGAGCCACAGGTTTAGCAGTGGCTGTTCCCTTCGTCTTCCCTCACGGGCTTGCCAGGACTCACTGTGGATCACTAGGCAGATTTCTACCCTCTGTCTATCTCTAACGAAAGAGGGCACTCCCTTTTTGTCAGGGTGATTATCAGTGTTAAACAGTTACTGGAATTCACTCTCTACAAATGCGTTCTCCAGGATCCCACTGGCATGATGAAGAGGAAAGCCAAGCTTTACCGTGCATGACACCACATGTCCTCTCATGCCATTCAGGGGATGCTCCTTAGCATGCCACCGTGGCATCAATGCTGCCGAATTCACCTTTCTTCTAGGAAATTCGTTCATCATTTCCACTTGCCTTCACTTTTGAACTTACTCGACTTAAATCTCATTCACTCTTGCCCTGCGTCTCCACCCTTCATGCTAATACCATGTGTAAACCTACTTTTTGTCTTCCGAAGGTGATTTTGTCTTTTTCTCAAGCACTATGAGAACACCTGTCTTGCAGCATTGGTAACTCCCTATGCTTTGCAAGCTGTTCTTGTTAATAGATCACAGAATTCAATTCATTTTTATTCCTTGTTAAGTTTTTTTTTTAACCTTGCTGGAGGAAGTTGAACAACTAGGCCAAAACGCGATTCTTCCGCATGCCCTCCTGTCCAGAGCGGAAGGTAATGAAATGTCCGAGTAAATATTACTGCCAAGTGATTTCATTTGTATAGGGTCTAGTGTCTGCAAGTAGACTTTAACATACTCTTAGAGCCTGCAGAATTTCCCAACTGAAAATTCTCCATCTTGTTAATCCACTTGACCTGATCTTTCAGTCAGTACTGCCCAGATGAAGGTCTAAGGGTCTCTACAAGCAAATGCTAGCCTCCGGTTTCAATTTCCTCTCTGCTGGGCTCTCAGTGACCTATTCTTAAGAGAGAATGCCAAGGAATTCCACAGTGGATGTTCACATGTGTTTCCAGAGGAATGTGTCTTGGACTTTTCCTGTCTTCGCCACCCTTTCAAGGGATGACTTCTTAGATGGCGGCAGAATCGCACAGTTGCATTATGTCTGCCTTGGCAGTTGTCGGCAATACTTGGGCAGATGGACTTGGTGTGTTCTGGTTTGGGGAATACGTGTTTAGGAAGAGTTAGTGACCACTTATTGTATCAGGTACCATAGCAGAAGATAAGGATGCTGCAACAATTCAACCATTCACTAACTTTCAAAAGATTTGCACTCTAGAAATCAACAAGCCAGTTGTATGTGCAAAACAAAGACACAAAGAACAGCTTTTCATGCAGCCACTACCAACGTGCCCTGGAAGCTGGGAGGGCAACAGAGCTGCCTTGATGGCGTCTGAGTGGCTGTGTACATGCACGTGTGTGTCTATTCATTTACCTGCTACCCAGAAAATACACTAAAAGAAGAATCCTAGGCAACCAACAAAGGCTTTGCCGCTGGGAAATCTTCGAAGTTCTTTCAAATTGATCACTTCCATTTATTTATAAAATATCCGCACAGGCCCTTTCAATACAGTTTTGTCACTGGCTTGGCTTTCCAATTCCATGCCTTCAGTATACAATACTACCACACTATTTTTGTCTCTTCAAAGGATCTCCAATTCTTAGTCTGGACAAAGAAGTGGCAGTCTAACAAGGAGCCTGAAAATAAGAGGACTGAAGAAATCGCAGGGCACTGTGTAGTAATCAGGTCGCTTTCTATAGCGGGGCAGTCTTGAACTGCTCTTCCTTGTTGACAGTGCCTTTGTATCCGCTTGATTTTCACAAGGCCAGCTCTAGAGACATGTCACCGGAGGGCACTCTAATCCCTTCTGCTGAGCTCAGGGCATTTAATCCTCACCCTACATTTTATGGCTTCAACCTGTGACAGAGGACCTGACCTCTACTTGGTGCCAGGCACCCAGCAAATGGGGATTAATGAAACCCGCCCTAGTAGAACCGAGGGCTCTACAGCTGCTTCTTGTAGTTAGACTTGTCATCATTCTCTCAAGAAGCCCCTGCTGATGTTTAAATCCTAATTGGCAGGAGACACCTGTTTCCCGATGGGAAGGGGTCAGTCTCTGGAGAGGGGCGGGACTGAGAAGTAGGGCCAACTGGAGCTAATAAGTACTTTTGTCTCGAGTCTGCTTGCCACCTTTTGGAGTTTCCTTTTGATGTTTTGTTCCTTTTCCCTTCCCTCTGTTTTTCTATCTATTTTTCTTTCTCTCTCTCCTCTCTCCTCGCCCTAGAACAGCATGTGCAGAGGCTGGCTTTGAGAGCAAGTACACATCTTGGCTCCAATTCATGATTTCCTCTTGTCTCTCCCTCGGGCATCCTCTGTACCAACCACAACTATCTCCTGGCATGAATACTATTTCCTAGCTTTTTTGGTCACAGTCCTGGTTATCATTCATTGCAGTATTTGGGTACTCATTAACTGCCTGCAAGCTGCTTAACCTTCATAGTCTATTAGTGCATATAAAAAGTATTAAGTTTATTTTTAGTTCCTGTCTTACTGAATTCACAGCCTCAGTAGAGTGAAGCATTAGAACCGCATGTAATAATGCACATAAAATATTCTTGTTCAAGTAGCACATATCAGAAATAATGCCTGTACATTGGAGGGAATGTGGGAAGGTACTATTTCTGGTAGACTTGGGAGTCTAAAACTTAATCACCCTAACATTTATGCTGAAATCTACTGCCTGAAGCTGCCTAATGGTAACAAATTAAGATTTCCACTGAGAATTGCAGCCATGTCTACAGAATTCACGTTATTCATATGGCCATATCTCTCAATACAAAAACGTGTTTTCAAAATCAACACTACTGTTTATTACCCTCTGATAACTAAAGCAAATATGTTGGAGAGTAAGAATAAAATAATTGGATGAGTATGTGCAGGAAGCTGAATCCACACACACTGAGGAGCAATGGAATCCCAATTCGTATTTTCATTCAAAAAGCATTTATTGAACACCAGGCATGTGATGCTCTATTCTAGCCCTTGGAGTTCTTTTGGATAACTCAAGGTTCCAACGCAGTTTGTAGAGACTGTCTTTTTAACAGAGCTTTGGCAGTAGCCAGTTAAGCTCGCTTGTCAACCTTGCCATGTCCTTGGGGGCATCAGTGAAATAAGGCCGTTAGGCGAGACTTTTTCTGGACTCCCAACTGATCCCAGTGAGATGTCTTTCTAATGGAATACAAGAAATTCAAGTAACGTTTTTGTTGTGTTTAGTACACGCTTTATTTTTTGTCTACTTTTATAAGACTTTATTTTTTGTTTATTTATGTGGGCCTCTTGCTTCTTTGTATTGCCAGTGCTGAAAATGTAAGGGAAGTAAAGTACTCCGTTTGAGAGATTTCTATCTTGGTGGGTGATACATGCACAGCAAGAGTAACCACTTCCACATGGCAGCGCTGCGTGGGTTCAATGCACAGCAGGACTGGAACTCCTTGGCGGAATCATGACAACCCTTAAGGGAATTACATTGCTATCGGTAGTCTGAAAATGTCTCAAGAAACCACGAATAAAATCTTTCCAAGGGTAAATTGTTCCTAAAATTAGTATCACAAGAGATTATCTAAGAATCTTGTTAAAAATGGATTCCTTATAGTCTCACATTCAATGATACTCATTCAGCATATATTCAGAGGGGCTGGAGTGACCTTCAAGAGATATGCAGATGATTTTGCTGCAGGCAATTACAGCTTACACCTTAACAAGCTAAGAGACCTTGGGTCCTGTGGATGTGGAGATTGTAGATGAGAAGATAAAATTGCAGAGGCATGTCTGTGTTCTTGATAATTCACTCAAGACAAAGTAAGTTTCCTCCTGTATGTCAAAGTACTTTCAAGAATCATGAGTTCTTGATATATGACATTATCTCTGGGGTTAGATGGTATCTTAATAATGTTTTGACTTGCATTTCTCCGGTAGCTAAGAATGTTGAATATATTTTCATATATTTATTGGCCACTTGAATTTATTCATCTGAGAACTGCCCATTCATTTCCATTATTTTTCAAAGTGCATCTTCGATTTTGAGGGACTTACATTTCATCAATTCCCTGTATATTCTAACTATGAGCCTCCTATCTGAGGCATAGGTAATGAATTTCTTTTCTCTTTCTGTCAGTTTTTCTTTACTCTGTTGGTAATTTGCTTTGCTGGGCAGAAGTTTTTAATTTGAAATAATCCAATTTGTCAATTTTGGGAGCTATTTCTTTTGCTCTTGGTATCTTGTTAGGAAGGTCCTAACCTACACATATCAAGAAGTCAAACAACAATAAGCGCTGGAGAGGCCGTGGGAAGCAAAGAACCCTCCTACACTGCTGGTGGGAATGCAAACTGGTAGAATCACTATGGAAAGCAGTACGGAAGTTCCTCAAAAGATTGGAAATTAATATCCCCTTCAATCTAGCAAGACCTCTTTTGGGAATTCCCCCCCCCCCAAATGTTATAAGTGTCATATAACAGAGCCCATACTTATAGCAGCACAGCTGATAAGAGCTAAAATGTGGATGACATTAACATACCCATCAACAGCCCAATGGACATATAACTTATGGTATTTGTAAACAGTGGAGTACTACTCATCTATAAAGACAGGTTTGATGCTTTTGTTGGTAAGTGAACATGACTTGAAACTACCATGCTCAGTGAAGTAAGATGCAGAAGGTTTCAAGTGGTTTCTCTAATATGAGAAACCCAGATAACAGTCATTTCAGTGAACTAAATGGGGAGATTAATGGGAACTAGTGGGGAGGAAAGGGTATGGGGAGGGTCAAAAATGGACAGGGGGAATGATTTACAATTTTTCTGTGATACGTATGTGCATAAAATACTCAAGATCAATGTAAATATTATGTACCACACATATACATGTAAATAAAATGGGGGAAAATGAATCATGAATTCTTCTTATGATCTCATTTTCAGTCATTTAACCTACAGGGGATTAATCCAAGATGGCTACTCTTAGTACACCAAAACCTTAGGATGCTTAAATGATTTGCATATAATTTGTGTACATCTTCCTATATCCTTTGGATCACCTCTCCTTACAATATCTACTGCACTGCAAATGAGACCTTGATAGTTATTATGCCAAATTGTTCTATGTTCAATACAAATGCACCCGTTTCTCAAAGACACTATTGCGTTACATTAAAAAAAAAAAAAAACTACTGTAGGCCTTGAACTGTTGACACTTTTAGTTTCTTGGTTCTCTCATAGTAAGGACTTGGTCTGTGTGGTTCAGAGTTCAGTCACTACCAAATGAGGTGGAAGACACTTAAGTCTAAAAGCTCTTTTTAGATGTTTGGACCAAAGCGTGAGGCTTTGCAAGCTTCTTGTGCTTATGAGGTAAGCAACAGCAAGTAGTACAAAAGGCTTAGCGGAGAATCAGTGATTCATTCAGGAAGAAATAGCTTGCACCTGTGAGAAGGCAGAGGCGCCAGTTGGCATTATGGGGGTGCTGCCTCAGCTGGAAGGCAGGCTCTGTCCCCACACGAACTGACAGCTCGTAGCTCTCGAGCTGCTTCAGGCCTCTCTCACTGTTACGTTTTGCTCTTGGAGTGAGAGCAAACTTGTGAGTCACATGGGAGCTGGGGTCGGGGGAGGAATGTGCTTAGTAGCATTCAGCCTTGGCAGGAGGGCCACTGCGGCAGCAATGGGATGCAATCTAATAAGCACATGTGTTCTTACAGTATGCCTCGTGTCCGGGCCACTTTATCTTCAGTAATCCCAATTCATGTCCCAGAATCACATTATGTGGCTGTGGATCAGACTCCATGTATTCTTGGCTTGGGGAATAATGAGACGTGACCCCAAGACAAGATAGGATCATACGGTGAAGAGGCTCTGATGAAATTCTCTCCCTCTGCCACACAACATCAATGCAACGTCGCATCGGGAAATATGTTTAACATGCTGGCGGAGCAGCCGGCCACCGCCTCCCCGCCGTGGAGTCCCACCTCAGTGGCTTATGATCACAGATGAAGGTCAGAATACAAAGCCTCAATATTTCCAAGAGGAGAGAATTTTTTTAATTTTCAGTTGGTTCTCCATTTCCATAGAACTAATTTTTTTCTCCTATTTTGGAGGGGAAGGAAAGTAATAATGAAATTTAGAGCGCGGATTCAAATGATCACGAAAGCGATGGTCAAACACTGCCACCTGGTGTCGCTTTCTGCGTCCGCGCCCAGAGGTGGGGCTTTATGCAGACCCTGGCGGGGACAGAGGGTTCCCCGAAGCCGCTCTGGAGCCCCGGCCTCACGTGGAGGGATGTAAAAGCAGAACCCGCGGCGCTTCCGACCAGGGCTGCTCACTCTATGGGTCTGCCGGGAAGCTTTAAAAATTTGCTTTTTCCATTGAAACGGAATCCGTGTTCACGGACGCCCTGCTGCCCGTGATCTATTTAGAAATGCCAAGAATGCCCTTAGCTGCTGCTGTGAAGATCTGCCGACCGAACACGTCAGCCTCCTGGGCTCTGCGGGGGCTTACCTGGGGCTCCTCACTCTAATCCACCCTGCACCCCACACGGGCAAAACAAGCTGCGCGCCGGTGTGCGACGGCCACGTGCAAAAGGAATTGATCCGAGAGGCGATCAATCAAGCATGCGGTTTGCTGTGTTTGTGGCGGAATGACGACTACAGAGGAACATGGGATGAAGTGGACCCCAGAAGAGTGTTTATACCAAGAAGGCCCTGGCCCGGAATGTGGAGGACCCGCCCATCTGTGAGGGCGCTGCCTTGGAACTGAACGGGTCGCGCTGGCCTTTGAAGGTCTGGGCAGAGTCCCAGTTGTCCCGCTTCCCTTTCATAAGCCATGTGCGAGCTTGTCTGCGAGATTCCTTCACTCGGAGAAGCAGATGCCTGCACGTGTGAGATGTCCGCAGCATCACCTCCTACCGTTTTGTCATCACCGATATTTCCAGTAAAACTGGAGTCACCGCTGAGTAAGTGAATCCCAGAGCACGGCTGCGCCGTGGAACTTTGGAAATCAAGAAGAGAGACGAGGCTCAGCGAATACTTTTTATTGTTGTAAAAGACACCGAGCATTAAAGTTACCGTGTTGACAACTTCTAAATGCACCTCTAGTAGCGCTAGGTAAATTCATATTATTGTGCAATAGAATTTTCTCTTCTTGCAAAACCGCGATTTTATACACCATAAACAGATCTTCGCCCCCGGCTCCTCAGCCCGTCACAGCCACCTTCCTCCTTCTTGTTTCTATGATTTTGAGTACTGACGCTGCTTCACGTGAGCGGAACTACACGGAGTTTGTCCTTCCAGCAGTGGCTCCCTGTGGCGCGTTCCTCCAGGTTCATTCATGTTGCGGCATGTGACACTCGTTCCTTCTGTGTCGCATTCCATGTGGGTGCATGTTCCCTGTTTCCCTTGCTCAGTAATCTGTTCGCGAGCCCCTGAGTTGTTTTCGACTCATCAGTATTGCTGGTAACCAGCAGCACAACCAACAGTACAACCTTGTGTCAAGAGAGCGGATAGAGGAGGGGGAGCGTGGCTGTTGATCAGAGGGTAATTCTATGTTTTAATGCTTCCAGGGACCTCCGCACTGTTTTCTTTAGCAGTTGCATCATTTCAAGGTCCCATGGAGAGGCGGCACAATATTCCAGTTTCTCCACATCCTTGCTAACACGGGTTTATCTTTCTCTCGTCTTGCCTTTTTTTACTTACGCAGTCTCTCTAAGTTACTTGCACAATTGGGCTTTACGTTGGAATCCTCCTGCCTCAGTCTCCATAGGGGTCATTCTAATAAAGGTGATATCTCATTATGGTTTTGATTTGCATTTCTTTAATAAATTTCAATTTATTGATATTGAACTTATTTTCACATATGCTTGTGACTATTTAAATATTTTCTTACCTCGTCAGTCCTTTGTTTATTATTAATTGGATCACTTTTTTTTGGAGATAGGGTCTCCCCACTCTGTGGTCCAGGCTGCTCCTGGACTCACTGTGGAGCCCAGGCTGGCCTTGGTCTCACAGCAATCCTCTTGTCTCAGCTTCCCTAGTGCTGGGATTACAGGTGTGTGCCACCACACCCGCCTTATGTGGTGCTGGGGAACTGAACTCAGGTACTTAGTGCTTACTAGGCAAGCCTTTAACCCCTGAGCCATTCCTCCAGCACCCTATATTATCTTTATTGTTGTTAAATTCTCCAAATATTGCGGGTAACAATTCCTTATTAGAACTATGATTTGAAAAACCTTTTCTACTATTCTGAGAGTTAAGGCTGCCTTTCTCACCTGTATCTGTTTCCTATGATGGGTAGAAGTTAAAGTTTGCTGGAATCCTGTTTGTGTCTACTTTTGCGTTTTTGTCGCCCATACCGTTGGTATCCCACACCCCCCAAATCATTGCAAGCATGACATCGAAGCTATTCTTTAGTCATAGAAGTCTAGCCCTTAGATTTAGATCATTAGTCTACTTAACTCGTCTTGAATTAATGTTTGCACCTGATGTAAGAGAAAAGTACAACTTCATTCTTCGCTCAGACCACAATACTCTTTTTGCTAAGGCTTTAACTGCTTCCCACACCACCCAATCATCATTCTGAGGAGGATCTGATTTTTTCTGTCACGCCTTCCTTTTTTCTTTCTAAGCCTTTTTTCTGCTTCATCTTCTATGTCTTCCATTTAAAAAAATTCAATCAACTTTTTGCTATCCTTCTTTAGTTATCTACAGAAGGAAGAATTTGCTCCCCCCCCAAGATTATTCTTCTTATCGGTATGTATTTGTGATACAGAACAATTACACGGACCTCAGAGGATCAACGCACATACACATCGCACCTTCATCACTCCCACCCCCTTCCCCTTCCCTGGTGTCTCTCCCCTCCCCGCTCCCCCCTCAGCTCCCTTCCCTCCACAGAGGCTCGATCCCTGCATTCTACCCTCATTCTATAGTTTTCCTCATTTACTGATTTATATCTGGAGTTTCTTGTATTTGAGAAACTGTGCAATATTTAACCGTTTGAGTCTGATTTATTTTGCTAACCATGATGTTCTTAAGGTGGTCCTATTTTTCTACAAATGATACAAATGTAATTTTTATAACAAACCACTCCTCCATTTTGTATATTACATTTTCTTTATTCATCTGTTGGTGGACATATCACTTACTCCTTAGATGTAGTTAGTATTGTGTGTTGTGCTGCTATAAACATGGGTATGTATATACTACTGTAATTTGAAAATCCTCTGGAAAAATATGCAGAAGAGGTATAGCTGGTCAAACAGAACTTCTACTTTTATTTTTTAATGATTTGCCATGTAATTTTTATATTGGTTGTACATGTTTTCTGTCTCATTAATGACGTAGAAGCGACCCTTCTGACAACCTTGTCAGCGTTTTTTGCTTCTTTAGTTCTCAATACTCACTCCTTTTACTGGAGTCACATAGAATCTCAAATTTGTTTGAATTTGCATTTTTCTAATGGCTAAAGAAGCTAAATTATTTTTATTTCATTTATTAGGTATTTGTACTTCAGTGAAGTGTCTATTCATTTTAATTGTCCATTTTTGATCAAGTCTTTTACTTGGGGGATTTTTTTTTTCAGTCTTTCATGTATTTTAGAGAGTAGCCTTCTGTCCAAGAGGTAGCTGCCAAATTTTTTCCCCATTCTGTCAGTTCACTTTTCAGTCTGTTGATTGTTTCTTTGCTGTGCAGAGATTACTTGGTGTTATCTCTTGTGCAACAGGTGCTCTGCTGTGAAAGTCATCACCTAGGCCCGTCTCCAAAGGTTTGCCCTTGTTATCTTCCAGCAGGCTCAACGTTTCTGTTTAATAACTGGATCACTGGTCCATTTTGAGTTGATTTTAGTACAAGGTGAAAGATGTGGGTCTAGATTCATTCTTCTGCATGTAGATAACTAGTTTCATAGCACTGTTTGTTAAAGAAACTATCTTTCCCCCACTGTATGTTTTTGGCTCCATTGTTAGCGATCAGGTGGCTAAAGGGGTTCATCCCCAGGTGTGTTTCATTCATGCACACATTTGCTTTTGTGCCAATTGTCTGTGATTTTTATCACTGTTGCTTTGTAATACAACTTGATGCGCCAGTTTTTGATAGTTCTTGTTTTTCTGATTGCTTGAGATGGCTATCCCGAATCTCTTTCAACACCATATAAGCTTTAGAACTACTGTTTCTAGTTCTGTAAAAGGCTGCCATTGTTTGTTGTTTGCGTTATTAATATATGCCATTCTCTCTGGGGTTAGATGGCATCTTAGTGATGTCTTGATTTACATTTATATATTGGTTAAGGATGTTGAACATCTTTTCAGGGATTGGCTATATGAGCTTCTTCATCTGAGAACTGTCTCTTCCTTTCTTTTGCTTATTTTTAATAGGGTCTTTGAAGAGGTTGTTCTGCTTCAGTTGCTTGTGTATTCTGGATATTAACCTCCCATTTGAGTATAGGTAGTGAAATTTGTTTCCATTCTGTCGATTCTTTCTTCACTCTGTTGATAATTTCTTTTACCTTGCTGAAAAAATTTTTAACTTGATATAATTCCATTTGTTTATTCTTGGTAACATTGTTATTCTGACCGGAATTGGGTTGAATCTGCATATGAGTTTTGGTAGTATGAACACTATGGCAACAATTTTCTGACTATCCAAGAATAGGGAATGCCTTATCATTTTCTAGTATCTTCTTCACTCTCTTTTACATTGTATTATAGTTTCCATTTGCTTGAATTTCCTTGGTTAAGTTAATTTCTAGATATTTAATTTTTCTGTATTTTTAGTATATATGCAATACACATGGTTACATTAAGCTTAATATATATATATATATATATATATATATATATATATATATATTCCATTAACATTATAATCCCTTCCCTTACATCTTTTGGTCCTCTTGCTCCCTCCCTCACACTCACTGAATTCAGGTATCACACCCATTTGGTTCTATAAAATGCCTGTATTCTGTGTCTCTCACATTATAGAAACCATGTGATATCTAATGTTCTGAGTTTGACTTATTTCCCTAAACATTATGGTTTCACATTACATCCATTTACTCACAAAAGCTTCAAATTGACTTGTCTTTGTGGAAGACGAGTATTCCACTGCGTAGATATTTAATTCTTGAAGCTACTGTGAATGGAATCATTTTTCTGATTTTTTCTCTGTGAGTTTATTGTTGGTATGCAGGAATGTTATTCATTTCTGTATACTGCTTTTGTATCCTAACACATTGCTAATATTCTTTTGTTAGTTGTAAGAGTCTTCTGGTGGAATTTTTGGAATCTTCTATGTCAGAGTCATATCATCCAACAGGAGTGATTTATGTACACTAGACACACATTTTGCCAATCAAGGAAATATGTACAATTCCAGACAGCAAGATAACTGTTACAACCTACAGAGGTTTTTTGGTAAAATATATTTTTGTGAGTGGGTTTGGTTCTTCTTAAGCCTACTCCACCAGCCGTCCCCCCGCCACATTGTATAAACCTTACTGCCTTCATTACTTTCTTTGCACTGGAACAAAATATGTGACACCAGAATTTGAAGGAACACAGGCTTATTTTAGCTCTCAACTTCAGAGGTCACAGTCCTTGCCTAGTCTGCTAGTCAAAGTAAAAAAATGCAATGGCAGAAGGACACGACCAAGGAAACTGCTCATCCTTCGGCAGCCAGGAAGCAGAGAGTGAAGTAAGCAGTGAAAGAAGGGGATCTTGGGAACTTGCAAAGACAATCTCTCTTTCCCAGTTACGGACTCAGTGGCCCCGTGACCCGTCCTCCAAGCAGGCCTCACCTCCTAAGAGCACATGGAATCATTAAAGAGTTAATCTATTGATGACCACGGGGCCTTCATGAACCAAACACATGAAACATTTGGGGAGAGTTAAAATTAAATCAGAACGCATCTCTTAGAATCTTACATAAAACACGATTCCATACACCTTTAACCCCCAAAATATCAGTTCCTTAAGATTAAGCCAATATGTTTGCATATCGATCATCGTCACCACCAACAGTTTTTTCTTTAAGCACTGTCCGCTCTTCCTTGCCTTACCACTTAGCGACTTCACAGCTACTGCTGTAAAAGGTGAAGGAAAAATAATTTAACATTTAGTGGAAGAAAGTCACCTTCCTAGTTGTAACCACCTTCTAAGAAAGGTTCTGACTGCTAAGAGCACATTTTGTTCTGTAAGGGCTTTGCTGTGCTTGGGACGTTAATGGTGGAGTTGCATCTCAGAGGAAAAGAGTTAAAATATTTTTGTTGTATTTTGATTGACTGGGAAGAATTTGAAGTCCCTTAGGGCAATTTGGCAGAGACTTATGCAGAAAGATGGAAGCGGGACAGATTCAAAACCAGATCAATAGATACCAATTATCTAGGACCTGGAGTGGTACGGAAGAAGCCCAAGGATTTGGAGGTCGAAGCAAGCAAGGAAACTATATGCAGTTTTTTATGGCACAGTTTGTTGAAAAAATAGGAATAATTAATAATTACCAAATATTTATTTTAAAATAAACTAATTAAATAAAATGTCTATAATAATATTTTATTAATTTGTGTGATAAATAACTATAGATTTATCAAAGGCACACTTAGAAGGGTTACGATCCATCAATCTGATGAAATAATATGGGATCTGTAAAACTCACTTTTCTAATCATTGTTAATGGAAGAAGAAAATGCTTACAACATAGAGTTCAGCGGAAAAGGTGTAATGCTAAATTGTGTATACCTACTGAGCCAAGTTGTAGTAGATAAAATGTAAGGCCGCTCATCAAAATATCAGAATGATTTCTCTATATCACAAGATTATAAGAGATTAGTTTCTTCATTTCATTTTTCTATAGTATCTAAATTTTCTGCAATGAGTATGTTTTACTTCCTTCAAATTATAATTTTTAGAGTTTATTTGAAGTGTTGCATTAGTTTAAGTATACTATTTAGATGTAGATTCCACATTTTGGAGCTATATTAATAATTAATAAAAGTTATAAAATGGAATGAGCTGAGTGCCTCAAGGGTACAGAGTGCCTGGGTTTCATTCATAGCATCGCAAAACATAAAAACAAAAACTAAAACCCCAAACTTACATTTATCATGTAAAAAGGATCTAAACTTACCTCATTTAATAAACACTCCCAGTGTAAAACCTTAGAAAAGCACTAGAAAAATAATCTACATCTCCAAGAAAAATTCTGTGGAAAAGTCAGTAGAAAAATTTTGATGAAGAAACTATCTAAAATACAAAAAAGTCAGAATAAATAGTTATAAGATAAAAATCTTGGTATAAATTAGAACTATCCTAAATATTTAAGAAACTATTTCTAATAAAAGACTTACAACTTAATAAAGGTTACAAGCAATTACAAATGCTACAAACACAAGTGCTTAACAAGTGTTGCCTGAAAAATATCTTACACACATATTATTTTTTAAATTCATGTAAAAGATATGGAGAATAGCCAAATAAAAATCCATTTAAAAGTGTTACTGGGTTCAAATAGGTGGCTTAACACCAAGTTCTCAATTAATGATTATCACACAGAGTTTCACTTACACTTCAGATAATGCATATGTGAATTCCCAATAAACAACAGTAAAATCAACTTTAATACCAACTGGAAAAACATATTGTAGTTGAATATTAAATGAATCCAAAACCTATTTTTAATTTTGTTAGGTGTGAATGGCATCATGGCTATTTTCTTTTAAAATAAGCCTTTTTTTTCCTCTAAATACACATGTGTGAAAGTGAAATAAAATATAGGATTTGCATTGGAATATTTCAGCAAAGAAATAAAGAAGAGAAAGGACAGGAAGACACAGGTAGCACATAATGAATAATTCATAATGCTTGATATATAATTGCTATATTGCCCTTACACTATAGTCATCACTCTACTTTTGTGAATGTTTCTTATTGCTCACTAGTATTAAAAATTTGAAAGGAGTCATAGCCAAGCCATGGTAATGAAACGTAACTTTTGAAAATGAAGCAAATACTTATTAAGAAAAAAGAATGAATGTACATATTTTGGCCAAAGTATATATTTAATTATGTTATTTCTCGAGAAATTTTATCTCTAGGAAGCGTTTTTCACCTGCTGGTGACTTCTATAGTAGCAAGGTGCAGGGGGCCATGACCAAGGAAACAGGTATCAGGTGCACCACCCTTGAACCTGCACAGGTCAATTTCCAGGCACAGAGCCAAACACCAACAAAATAGGGAGGCAAGCAATCTTGGTGGTTCCTTACATACACCCAAAATATAAAGGATAATAAAAAGCCATTACTGTGCAAAAACTGAACAGAAATCCATTTTTATTCCTCAGTTAAAACATTGTTTTCAGAAATACAGAATCAATTTTTTGAAGAAGAAAACTAATTTTGATAATCATAATAAATCACCAATAGGCAATTGGTCTGTAATTTGGGTAAGTAAACATTGCCTTTTTAAAAAATGGAATTAACTAGCTTGGTGATGCAGCCTCTAATTCCAGTGCTCTTGAGGCAGGAGGATCCTGATTTACAGCCCAGTCTGAATAACTGAATGACCCTGGCTCAAAAGGAAAAGTGTGTGTGTGTGTGTGTGTGTGTGTGTGTGTGTGTGTGTGTGAGAGAGAGAGAGAGAGAGAGAGAGAGGCAGGGAGGAGGGAGAAAGGGGGAGAGAGAGAGACGAGGCAAGGCCTGGGGATGCAGCTCTGTGAGAAGGTCTTAAATTTAATTCCCAGTACTACATAAATAAATGTATAAGTAAATACTGGCATTGATCCTCCCAAACAGCCATTCTCATCAAGTCAGAGGTCCCAAACAGTTTGCAAGATCACAGGACATCACTCAGAAAACAACTCAAAAATACTTCAACAATTCTGCTCTGAAGAAAAAAAAAAAGAAAGGAAGAAAAAGTGAAAACATGAAATACTTTACTTAGTTTGAGTTTTATTGCATTATAATTATTATTTGTACATATTCGGTAAGAATTCGTGAGAGCTACAAATTTTAGGGCAGTTATATTTCAGAAAATAATGTTGAGAAAAAAACCGAGTGTCTCCAAAAGATGTAAGCGAAATGCATCATTTTCTACTTTCCTTACGCGCATATCCAACCAACAGAAACTGGTCATCATTCCTGAACACGGACTTCCTCCCAGAACGTATCTTATTTGAGATTAATGGATAAAGTGAATTTAAAAAGTGTGACATAAATTTTGAAATATTCCAGGGAATCTTTTTTGAATTCCATTTTGCATATCAAATTAAATAACATGGAACAATGTATTACTATTATTTTGATTTCCTATGTCATATTTTTCACTTGTTACAGTTTTTGAAAGTACAAACGCGAAAGTTAAAATCTCTAATGTATGGTTTGGCAAATGTGGAAACATTGCCTCAGTTTCTCCATATCCCAGTCCATTTATTAGAATATATTTCTATCACTTAATCACTTATCATTTGCACACATATATATATATATATATATATATATATGTATTTATGTATGTATGTGTTTGAGCCCAGGGCATCTCACAAAGTTGCCAGGCTGAGCTTGGACTTGCAATTCTTCTTCAGCTTCCCAAAGCGCTGTACCATAATGACAGGCCCGGGCCACTGGACTGTAGCAACATTTTTCAACATCACCTTTTTAAAACACAACTGTGTACTGCACTAAGAGTTAAGAATGCAAAAGTGAGTGGGACAAGGTCCCTGGTTTCGAGGAATTCTAAAACAAATAGAAGCACAAAAAACAAAAGAGCAACCGAAGCTTCCACAGCCACACACAATAACAGAAAGATGAACACAGCGATTTAGAAATTATGGTGGGGATACATTTTGACTGGATTAAAAATTTATTAAAATATAATAGCAACTATTTCAAGGTTCTGGAATTAGATATGACCACTTACCCATCTCTAAAATACTCAGAGTGGATCTCTTAGTGGAAAAAAAAAGCGAAGTGCTTTTCCTACTTGTACTCCATCATTTAACCCAGATCCCTGGGATCTTCAGGCTTTGAGCCAGTTGGACGTGGGGACATGGCTTCTGCTTGCTGCATGTCAGTTGCATGTACTGTGGCAAGGGCTGTAAGCATTCTGCACTAGAAAAAACACCTAGAAGCATAAAACCTGGAGCATGCCGAGCCTGAGCTCTTCGGACCCCTTCAAGATGCACGTTGTATTGAGGCAGCTGGTCTTTCAGCCCCTTGTCTGTTCTGATCCAAATTCCAATCCTCTTCTATTTTTTCTCAATTTGGATTTCATAACAGAATCTAGGGCTCCCTTTAATGGTAGCTACAAACCACATAGGATATTGCTTCTGGTAATTTCCTCGCAGGATCGGCCGCTCCAACTAGGCTCAACGCCAAACTCAGGCCGTGGATGGTGCTGGCTCGTAGCCCCGAGGAGGGCAGTGAAAGCGTACTTGGTGCCAAGCCCGTCGCCTTCCGCAGGCGGCCCCCAGGCCCACGTGCAGCGTGCATCCTGTGATGCTGTTGGCATCACGGCACGCCATCCATCGCGTCTCTCTCTGCATCCTGCCCCTGGCCCTTCCTTCCATGGCAGTCCAGCATCCTCGGGCCTGCTCAGCTTCCTGCTGCCCTGCTCCATATGTAGTCATTGCCCCCAACCAAGAGCCTCTCTCAGTGCCCAGTGATCAGCTGCTCCACGACTCGTTTCCAGTTTGCGATTGCCCTGTGAACAAGCGGCTCATTCTCCTAAGGGCTTAGTCTTCTAAGTCTTAGCCCGAACAAACAGAAGATAAACATTTAGAGCAATAGATGCAATGCTTGCCGACAAAGCCAACGGCCGCTTCTTGGTGTAGCACTGGGCAGCCCAAGTGGAGACGAAGGGCAGTTTTCTTGCCTGAAATGATATTTGATGCACTTGCCTCGGTAGCACCCAGAGAGGGCGCTATATGCAAACAGCCTAAAGGATAGTCCTCCAGCACCTTTGAGACAGCCTTGAGAATGTCCAGAAATGTGAATGTGCCTGGAATTCTCCAAGAATAAAAGGAATCTAATTCTATGTTTACCAGTAGATTGCTGTACAAATTCCCGACAGAGAAGATCCAAAAGCAAGAGAGAAAATTGAAATATTCTCTTCATCTTCCTTTTAGCACACAATACAGTAACTGACGTGTAATATAAGCTCAATAAATGTTTTTCCACTGACTAATAAGAATTAACACTCTCCAAGGCCAAAAGACACAGCAATGTCAAAAGCTTTCAGTGGAAAAAATCTGACCCAAAGCTCTGAAAAACAACTATAACACACTATCAACAAAACTGAAATATGAAAGAAGGATAAAAACGCTGTTAGGCGAGGTCACAGAAGTACTTCACCAGGTGCTTCCCTACAAGCAAACTACTGTCAAAGTGTATTCAGGAGAAAACCACAAACCTTTCTTTCTATTCACGAATATTCAGGGTTTTGGCAATACTTCAGAAAAACACAAGAGGGCGTTCCATTTTAACGGTTCAGAATTCCTCTAAAAAAAAAAAAAAAAAAAAAAAAAAAAACCCAAATCCTCAGAATAATGGCAGAGATAGCAAACTTTGTAAATCTGTGCTGTGACTTATAAGACTTCAGAAGGAATATTTTATTTGCACACAGTTTATGTAAACTATATAAATACAGAAAAGTATTCCAATCTAAGCTAGGGATGAATACAAATCGTAAGGTCTTAAAGAACTGTCTAAAGCTTTAGAAAAATTCAGTTTGCTTTGCTCCAAGGCGTCTTCCCTGATGGGAGCAAGATTGTTTTCTGCAAGCACCTACATGATACGTGTGATATGGTTTTAAAGATCTCGAAAAAGCATGATTTGTCTAGAAAATGTCTACAGGAAATGCATATTTTGCCTTATAAAATATTGGTATACACACATAGGTGTGCATATGTACATATGTGTGTTTGTACAAGTTAAGTTTTTCCCTTAAAAACTATGTTCATTCTTTCAAATATTTACGTTACACATATTGTTTCAACGTTTGACTCCGACTGCAATCATTCACTGAAAAGACGAGGTGACAGCTTGGGAGGCGGACAGCTTCCTTTTCCACAGCTGCCCCAGGAGGGCGCTCGCGTTCGGGTCTGGTCATATGTCAGCCTGGACAAGGCGGTTTCAAGTCAGGTTCTCCTTGAGCTCTTCCCGCCTGCATTTGACTATGTCTCACCTATAGGACATGGAATTTAGATACATTCACCTAACCAGAGCTGTCAAAAGGTAACGAAAGTGGAACACTTAAGCAGATGCCCAATTTGTTAATGAAAGTAAGGGTTTGCCCGGATATATCAGCAATGACTTAAATGTTAAAATTGGATTAGCTGCCAAAATTATATTCACTTTCTTTCTTTAAACTGTAGTTCCCTTTACAAGACTAGCAAAATAGCAACTCTCTGAAAAAATGACCTAGGTTGCTTGTCTCCTCAACCTTAACTTTTTTTCTTCTGAAGCGATATCCAATATCTAAAAATTACTATTTGACTTGCAAAAAAGAGCTGACTCGAAACATAAAATTCCAGGAATTTCAACCTCTAAATAATCTCCCCAACATTTCAAGTCATTTTAAAATATTATTAAAATGCAGAAAATAATTTACTGAGTTCTGATACTCAACGACTACTTGTCACTAAGATTAGCAAGGCCACTGAAGGTTCAACTAAATTAAGTCTTTAAAAATCTGGTATTTGAGAATAATATATCCATAATTTCTACTGATGACAAATTACATATATGATACCCAGAGAGTCTTATCTCAACCCATAAGACTAAGAAGCTAAATTAATTGAAACTATTTCTTCCAAAGTTAGCTACATTTGAGGTGGCGTGGAGATCATATTTAATTTACCAGAAGGTTAGAAATTTAGTACATGCCTGATTTCTATTCCAGTTAATATTTCTTGATTATCAGCCAAAGTCCCTGAATTTCATTTCCTTCATTTGAAAAAACAATTGGAAAAAGAACAAATATTATTAAACAGCAAATATAAAAATATATTCAATTTTATTATATAAATGCACACATTTGCATATATGAAAATAATAAAAGTATTATAAAAGCAAGGAAATTCAGTTTTAATGAGGATATGATAAAACTAGTATACATTGCTAAATTTAACAAGCATTTGAATAGTCATTTTAAAGAACAATATTTTCAAGACAGTTGAAAAGAAAAGACTTCACTTATTCAGAGATTTAAAAATCAAGGACTATATTCAGTGTGTTGATTTATAGAGAAATAAATATAATTAAAATGTGCTAGTATGTACACCAATTGAATGCAATTACTATGTGTCACCAACACATACTAATAAGGATAACTTAAGGGCCATAAAAAGGAAGAGTTGTACATACAAAGACTAGCGTGAAGTGACATACCACCTTGTTCTCGTGTCACATTAGAATTGGAAAGAAACACTTGGATATATGTGGCTCTTCTTTGATACTCTACACAGGTCTCAGTGCCTAATATTTGACAACAGCTACAGTGTGACTTTTCAATATCTTACTACATGGAATAACATCCTTCATTTATGCATGATGCTCACAAAATTGTATAACCATTCAAATAGAAATTATGGATAAAGCAATTCGAAAAGTGTTTCTGACATAATATTTGCTAAATGAAAATA
Source organism: Ctenodactylus gundi (assembly GCA_004027205.1). Lineage (NCBI taxonomy): Eukaryota > Metazoa > Chordata > Mammalia > Rodentia > Ctenodactylidae > Ctenodactylus > Ctenodactylus gundi. The sequence continues at coordinate 45,356 of PVKB01004211.1, read as the reverse complement.
GGATTTATTAATGTGCCACGCATATGTAAAAGATATATATATGGAAAAAGTCTGGGAAGGAACATCAGAAGGAATTAGCTGAGTTCAGTATCTTACGTTGTATTCATTATTTTTGTCACATGGTTTTATTTAACAATTTGAAAGCATTACTGAGAGAGAAAATAACATTTTTCATATCACCATAAAATTTGCTTTTCTATCTCATGGAATTGAAAAAAACCTCATAGGGTTAACTTTAAATATAAGTAATTGAAGGAACTTTAAATTGTTTCAAAATTTTTAAAGTAATTTTTCAACATTTTAAAATAGATTTTTCCCTAAATTATGTTTCATGAACATTTTGTGTAGTTTTCTAAAATTGAGCTTAGAAATTGTTTACTCAATGAGGGTTTTTTTTTGCTACTGATTTTAATAAAGAACACATACAGCTCATATTTTTCTACTACATTCCTAATCAAAATTCTAGAGTCAAATTACTTTGGAAATACCAACTTAATAGATGTAAAGGTTCTTTGAAACTTGCAAAATGTTTCATAAAGAAAATACCTCATCACTGTAACAAATATTTCCTTGAATCGTGTTGCTTTTCTTACACAAAGATTATTTTAATGACTTCTTAACTTGGAAACTTTTTTCCCGTTTCTTCATTCTGTGAGAAAGATTGACTTCCCAAAGGAATGTGAAGACACAGTTGGTTTATTGTGTTTAAAAAAGACTTAAGAACTGATAAAGCGAAGGCCTCCCGTCCTGGGAACACTGAGCAACGGGAAGTCTGGCCCGAGACGATCCGCTCACAGAACACGGTGTGACTTTGCCTGAACTGAGCAGAAAGCCGTTTTCTTCTCATCTTCCAGCAGGCAAAGGACGCTGGAAACGAGCAGATTGTGAGCAAGACAGAGGCCCGTGTGGGGGACGGCGCCGGAAACGAGCAGATTGTGAGCAAGATGGAGGCCCGTGTGGGGGACGGCGCCGGAAACGAGCAGATTGTGAGCAAGATGGAGGCCCGTGTGGGGGACGGCGCCGGAAACGAGCAGATTGCGAGCAAGATGGAGGCCCATGTAGGGGACGGCGCCGGAAACGAGCAGATTGTGAGCAAGATGGAGGCCCGTGTAGGGGAACTGGCGCCTGCCCTTCGGCATCTCAGAAAGGGAGAGCGGAATGTTAGTCCAAGGAACGGTGTGTTTTCTGTCTTTTCTATTTTGCGTGTTTTTTCTTTTTTCTTTGTAATAAGAAGTTTAGTTTAATAAAAATAGCGATAAAGGAATCAGGCATGGGAGCTGTCCTGCCTAACGGCTGGGATATTTGGATAAGGGCCCCAGGCAGGCTCACCGGAAGGCTCGAGAAGCTGAAACTCCAACCCGGGAACGGAACAAGAGCAACCGGAAGCAGCTCCAGCCCCTCCCCGCTCACGCGCCTCTTTCCTCGCCTGGCTTAGTGCGCACAGTCCATCGACTGACGCTGAATGGGAAACAGGCAGCTTTATCAAGATTCCATTTACACGTCCCACGGGCTGAAGAAGTAGCGCAGCTGTAAAGGCGCTGGCCTCGCAAGCTCAGCGTCCTGCGCACCACGTTGAGCTGGACGTGTGGAGCATCGCTGTAATGTTAGCATGCAGGAGGCTGACGCAGGAGAATTGCCATGAATTCAAGGCCAGCCTTGTCCACATAGTGAGTTCAGGACCAGCAGGGACTTCAGAGCGAGCCCCTGTTAAAAAAAAGAAAAAAAAATCACCAGGAGATAGAATGTTTGCTAAAATTGTGGCATTCCTTTATTGTACAATGAAAGATGTTTTCAACGCCTTTTTTTGCTAAGAGTCTCGACAGTGAATGAAGTTTGAATTATATAAAGATTATTTTCGCATCTGAGATGATTTTGCCAGGTTATATTTCTTTTTCTGAAATATATTGTGTCATATTTCAAGTATAGCGGCTGGAGGAATGGCGTAAGAGGTAAAGCGCTTGCCTTGAAGGCCCTGAGTTCGATTCCCCAGCACCACACAAAGCAGAGCATGGTGGCCCTTGCCTATAATCCAACCTCCTGAGGCTGAGGCAAGTGGGTGGTCCTGAGTCCAAGGCCAGCCTGGGCTACACCCGTGAGTTTGGGATTAGCCTGGCCTATAGAGTGATACCCTGTCTTAAAAAAAAAAATCAAACATAAACCTACACACGGCCACCAGTTAGCATAAAAAATAAAAATTTACCATTAAGAATGAATCCTCTGATTCACCTGTAGTTAATCAAGTCTTCCTCTTTCTGATGGGCAATTTCTGCTTCATTTTCAGGTCAAGTTCATCACCAACAACCACTGAGTTGTTACTCTCAGACCATCTGAGAGAACAGAGCACACACAACCCCTAAGCAAACCACAGTGTTGTTATGAGTGCGCTATGCATTACAGAAGTGTCGTGCTACAGACGCTCTTGCTTTTTCATTCAGCAGTATGTAAGTGAGGTTTTCCAACACATTCATTCATTACTGCAGATATACAGAGGGTCATTAAGTAGTATCAATTGTATGCATCACACAATTTACTTTTTTATTTTTGTGCTGCTTTTACACATATGGATCATTATTTTTCTGAGAATATAGGCAGGCATGCAATTTCCCAGTTTACTCATATTTTATATAAATTCTCCAGAATATTTTTTAACAAGTCATACTTCAAAGAAAAGTGCATAACTTTAGTATTGTTCTACATATTTTATAATAAGAGGGGTCAAAGTATTTCCTAAAACTGATGAGTATGTAATTACATATTATTTGATTCTCCATTACAGATTTCAATTTTCTAACAAGCATATTTTTAATTTAACCATTTTGTATCTTCTCAATTTTTTAATGTTTAAATTCACTTGTCTATCAAATTGTTCTTTTTTGATTGGCTTTTAAGGCTTTTGTGGTTTTGTATAGCAATCTTTTGTTATGTATTTGCATTAAAAGTAATTCTGTGGTTTGTATTTTTAATTTGTATAACCATTTATAAAAATTTTAATAAAAGTTTTACAATTATTTATTTATTTATTTGTTTGTTTGTTTGTTTGTTTGTTTGAGACAGGGTCTTACTCAGTAGCCTAGGCTGGTCCTGAACTCAGTCTATAACCTACATTGGCCCCAAAGTCACAGAAATCCTCCTGTCTCAGCCCCCAGAGTGTTAAAATTAAGGCATGCACCACCACGCTCTGCTTACGTGGTGCTGACGATCTAATTTAGGGCCTTGCGCTTTCTGGGCAACTACTCTCACCACCATGCTATTCCTCCAGCCCCCAGTACCATTGCTGAAATAGGCAGACTTTTTCTGCTTCTGCAAAATTAGCTCTCCAAAAAATTGTGTTGTTCATATTTCTTATTTTAGCTATTGTAATAGGTTTAGTAGCATTTTGTTATGACTTAATTAATGTTTTCCCACTTACTAATAATTTGAACTTATTTCCACATACTCATTTGCCACTTGAGTGTCCTCATTTATAATGTGCGTGCTCATGTCTTTCGTCAATTGGTAAAATGGGTTGTCTGGTTTTGAGAATTTTTTACAAGCTATTATTTTAAAATAATAAATGATAGGCATAAAGCAAAATATAGCAATACTGTAATAAATACAAATGGATATATATGTACACGTGTGTGTGTGTGTGTGTGTGTGTGTGTGTGTGTAAAACCTTGTGCTTCTTGCTAGGCACACGTGTATGTATGTATATATATATATATATATATATATATATATATATATATATATACATACACACTTATTAGGAAATCACTTTGAATATAAGGCTGTGAGTGAGTTTGTATAAAAGAATGAAGAAGACATAATATGCAAGCACTTACCAAAAGGGAATCGTTACAATACCTATCATTAATATTCAAAATCGGTTTCTGGAGCTGGAAGTAAAACTCAGTGACTAGAGCACTTACCTAGGAAACCAAAGGCTCTGGGTTAGATCCTCAGTACCACGTAATAGGTGAGCAGGGTGGCATGTGCTTTGAATCTCAGCACTTGGGAGACTGAGGCAGAAGAATTGCCTTGAGTTTAGAACCAATCTGGATTACAGAGTGGTTGGAATAGTACAGTGGTTAGATCACTTGCCTAGCAAGCACAAGGCCCTAGGTTCAATTCCCCAGCTCTCTATATATTGGGTAGCATGGCACATGGCTGTAATCCCAGTGCTTGGGAGTGTGAGGCAGGAGGATTACTGTGATCTTGATGTCAGCCTGGGCTACTAGTAAGTTCAAGATTAGTCTGGACTGCAGAGTAAGACCTTGCCTCAAATTTTTTTTTTTGGTTCTTTTGAGAATTAAGAGAGATAAAGGGATACACAGAAGAAAAGGAAATATTTATCAAGAAAGCATAGCATATAATATGTCTATGTACCCAATAACAAAGCTTCAGATTGCATAAAATAAAATTTTACAGATAAGCCCATTGTGGTGACACATACTTGGAATACTAGCACTGGGGAGGCTGAGGCAGGAGAATTGTCTTGAGTCCAAGGCCAGCCTAGAATACATTATAAATCCATAACCAGCATGAACTACTACAGAGCAAAACCCTGTTAAAACGAGCAAAAAAAAAAAAAAAACAAAAAAAAACAAAAAAAAAACAAGACTTTGGAAAAAAAACAATTTCTATAACTGTACTTAAAGATACAAATTCTCCCTCAAGAATTAAAAAAATAAGAAAGTTAAAAAAGAAATGAACACAATACCAATGGTATCGAATTAACATTTATAAGACTTTTCAATTAAAATTGCAAAATTCTTACTTTTTCAATTGTACATATCCCGAGCCAGAATACTAACTTTAATAATCTAGGGGAATTGAAATTATACAAAGTTTGCTATTATAACATAGTAAACTTGAAACAAAAGAAGTGAAAAACCTTAATACTTAAAATTCAAACAACAAACTTACTAGAAAAACATGGATGAGTTAATAAAATTCTTGAGAAAAAGAAAATGCTTTAAACAAAATAAACTATAAATATAACACGTTAAAATATGTGAGATGCAACCAACTATGTGCTTGATGAAAATTTATTGCACAAAATAAAATATTTAAGCAGAAAATAAATTAAAATTTCTACCTTAAGACACAGAACAAAGAGTAAAATAAACTAATTATAGAAGAACAAAATGTCAATAGAAATAAACTATAAACAGACATAAAATGCATGATAAAAATAATATATAAAATTAGAAGTAACTGCAAACACCAATAAATCAATAAGTAAATCAATGATGCAAAGATCAAAAAATGACAAGCTTCTTGCTAGACCGACAAAGATTTAAAGCGAACAGCATTTCACCATTAAGAGCGAAACATAGGATATACACACAGAATTTGCAGATAAAACAACACTACAAATAACAGTACACATGTAAACTCAACAACCTAGGGGAAGGGAACCCATTCCCAATAACTTGGAAAATTCAACTCAGGTCAGTTAAGTTGAATAAAAATTCCACAATTATTCCTTTTGAATTTCAATGTATAGGTTAAAACACCCTGAAAAATAAAGTCTAGTTTGAAGAGTACCACTAGTGGGTTCTAAAAAATACATCAATTCTGCACAATCATTTTAGATATAGAAAAGGCCTCACATTTTAAACAAAAATTAGTGCAACCATTGGTATTTAAATAAAAATGAATGCAAGAGTGAAGAACACGAACATGAACATGCGTGCATATATGTGTATGTATATCTACATACACACACTAATCAAAGGCTCATTGCAACAAAAAGACATACAAATTACAAAAATAATGAACAATAAAATGTAGAAGCAAGCAGTGATAGTTCCAAGAGTAGAGCCCAATCTACAGCACCACTTTGAGACTTCGAGCCCCACACTCGGCAGTGGCCAGAGCAAGCAGACAGAAGATGAGAATGAAAAGAGAGGACTTGATAAGACAAACCAACTTCATCTAACAGGCAGATGCAGAGCACTCTACCCAAAGCAACTGCCTGCACACTCTCCTCAATAAATACAGGAAAATTTGTAAGATAGAAAATATGTTAGGGTGCAAATTAAGTCTCAAAATACTTTAAAAGATAGCAATCATTAAAAAATCTTCTCTGATCACAATAGAATGAAGTTAGAAATCAATAAGCGAACCAACCTGGAAAATTCACAATTTTGTGGAAATTAAATGTCATCCTGTGATAACCCAAAGAATCAAAAAAGAAAAGAGAAATTAGATAGATGGATAAATGAAAGCAAAAGTATGACACATTATGAAGTACTAATAAATTTATAGCTATAAAACTTACATTAAAGATCCCAAAGATAATTCCTAATTTTATAACTTCCCTGAAAAAATAAACCCAAAGCTCACAGAAAGAAGGAAGTAATAAGATTAGAGAAGAGACAAATGAAATTAAATAAATAATAGAGAAAAATGATAAACCCAAAACTTGGCTCTTTGAAAGGATCAGCAAAACTGACACACCTTTAGCTAGATGGACAAAGGAAAAAAAAGAAAAGATTTGAATTACTAGGACCAGAAATAAAAACGAAGGCATTACTAAAAATTCTAAGGAAATAAAAGATTATAAGACAATACTATGAATATTTGTAATCTAGCAAACTGGGAAACCCCAATTAAATGCATACATTTACAGGAATAAAAATCAGCCAAGACTAAATTATTAAAAAATAGAAACTGTGAATAGACCTACAACTAGTAAGGGAGTTGAATCAGTAATCAAAATCTGCTGAAAAAGAAAATCCCTGTATCTGATGACTAACTGGTAAATTCTACCAGATATTAAAAAGAAAATAGCACCATCCTTCTCAGACATATCCTCCAAAAAGGAAAAAAAATAAGAAATAAAGAGAAGAAAAACTGAAGACGATATGTCCTGACTCATTCTATAAGGCAGCATTACTGTTACACCAAATCCAATACAAGAAAAGAAAGCTACCATAACACCGTGAACACTGATGCAAGAATTCGCAACCAAACGCTCGGAATACTGAGTCCAACAGCATCAGAACAGCAACTGAAGGGGGCGATACATGGAGAAATCGGGACACTACTACACCCTTAGAGAGGATGTAAAATAGTAAACTGCTGTGGAAAATGATATGACAGTCCCTCCCAAAATTAAAAAAGCATTCCTATATGACCCACCAATTTCATCTGTGGGTCTATACCCATATTAGAAAGCAAAGCATGTTTCAAAATTTGACCACTCAAATTCATAACAGCGCTATGCACAATAGTTAAAACGTGAAATCAATCTTTGTGCCCATTCAGAAATGAATGGATAAACAAAATGTGGTTCATATATGCATATGTACAATGGAATATTATCCAGCCTCCAGAAGGAAATTCTGACACATACTGCAGTGTGCACAAACCCGGGGAATATTATGCTGGGTTAAATAAAAAAAGTCAAATGTATTTGATTCCACTTCAACAAGTAACTTAGAGTAATCATGAAGACAGAAAAAAAAATGGATGGTTCTAGGAGGTAAGGGAGAGGGAACATATGGTTTAATCAGTAGGGAGCTTTTGTTTTGCAAGTTGAAAAGAGAGAGAGAGAGAAGTGATTGGAAATGATTTCATAATATGAATGTCATTAGTGTCACTGAACTGTAAACCTACAAATTGTTAGCATGAAAAAGGAAATTATCAACTAACTGGAAATAAATAAATAAATATTAACAACCAATACCTCAGATAGGAGGTTCATAACCAGAATATACAAGGACCTGAAGAAAAGTAATCTCCTCAAAGTCAAAGACCCTATTGAAAAATGGGCAAAAGAAATGAATAGGCAGTTCTCAGATGAAGACGTTCAAATGGCCAATAAGTACAAGAAAAGATGTTCAACATCCTTAACCATAAAAAGAAATGCAAATCAAAACATCACTAAGATACCATCTAACTCCAGAGAGATTGGTGATATCAAGAACAAAACCAGCAGTCAGTGCTGGCAAGGCCTTGGGAAATAAAGAACCCTCCTGCACTGCTGGTGGGAATGTAAATGCATACAACCACAATCGCAGTATGGAAGTCTCTCAAAAGACTGGAAATAATGAAGTTGAGCATTTTGTGCACCTACATATCTTGTCAAGGTGACAAGGACTTTCCCACTCTCTTTTTGTCCCTCCCCCTACCCACCCCTCACTCACTCCCCGCCCTACCCCCCTGTTTCACTTTGTTTTTCATTTTAAGTTCCTTAAGAGTCGTGATCTGGGTCTCTTATATCAGAGAGACCATTCGATGTTTCACCTTCATTGTAAACCCTAAATCTTGCACTAATACATATCAGTAAAATGGGGGGAAAAAGACTGGAAATAAATATCCCCTTCGATCCAGTGATACCTTTTCTGGGAATATTCCCAAAAGAGTTAAAAGCATCATATAACAGAGATACATATGTATCTATGTTCATAGCAGCACAACTAACAGTAGCTAAAATTTGGAAGACACCAAAATACCCATCAACAGACCAATGGATACACAAACTGTGGTATTTATACACAGTGGAATACTACTCATCTATAAAGAGAGGTAGGTCAGAGGCTTATGAAGGTAAATGGAGGCAACTTGAGACCGTCATGCTTAGAGAAGTGAGTCAGAAGAAGGTAAAATACCCAATGGTTTCTCTGATATGAAAAACCTAGATCACAATTATTTCACAGAACTCAATGTGAGGAATAATGGGAACTGGAGAGGAAGGGGAAGGAGAGAGGGAGAGTCGAAAAGAGAGAAGGGAAAGATTCACAGCTTTGCCAGGTTGTGTATGTGCACAAAACACTCAGCGTAAACTTAATGTTTTGCACTTACACAAATTCATAAACAGAGGGGGAAACGCGACGAATGTTGTGGGTTTCACCACAGTGAGCGCTGTTGGACAGTGTGGCTTTCTGCTAGGGCGGCCCAGGCGGTCTTAGAGGAACTGAAAAGGATTCACAGCTCTTGGCATTCTCTGGTAGGGTAGAGTTTGAAAGTTTTATTTTTGAACTTTTGAGTAGTCACAACGAAATCCCATCGAGGAAGAAGATCCCCATCTGTATTCTAAATGGAGCTGAGCCCACTGTCCTGTGCACGCAGACCCTCTAGTAGCTTCTCCCTGCTGAGCGCATTGCAGTTCCGGCATGTAAGAGAAGCTCCAAGGATGTGCTGTAACCCTCCGAGCCTCCAGTCTGGGAAAGAAAATCACAAGTAAACTAGAAGGTCAGTTTGGAAACATTTTTAAAACTATTTCAACAAAGGATCAGCTGGGTCAACGCTGACTGGATAGGACTTCAAGTCATCGTGAACAGAACCATGAGTGTAGCTTAAGCAGGAGTAGTGAGGTTACTTTAAACCACCACCCACTACACACACAATAATCTAAACAACTTGAAGGCTAAAATATAAAATAACTATGCTGTTTTGTTACACAAGAGTTTTGCTGAAGAATTGTTTTGTTTTATGAAATTCTTTTTCATATAACAAATACTGATGTCTGTTTGGTGTGGCTTGGATAGTATAGTGAGAGCTCACTTGGTAGGTAAATTGTATCAATGGATACAAAATACCTTAATGGAACTCAGTTTTCAGCATTTGTAATGAACATTTTTAGTTGTGACATATTTAGGTTTTATGAATACTGAAACTGTAGGTTTCAGGAGGTGGAGGAATGAATACAATCACTTGGTGGGGACTTTGGATCGTCAACACATGATTTTATTCTCTCTTTGAACATCTAAAATTTCCTTTGTTGGTGAACATGAGCCCTATACCCCCACTGCAGGACCTCCTCAGTAGGTAAGTCTGCAGGACTCAAGTAACCAAGACAAAAGTTGAAGAAAGAAAATACAAAAAAAAAAAAAATCAAATGGACAAATAATGATTAAAAAATTAAGAATTCCACTATTAAAGGAAAACAATGACTGCATTTTTAAAGGAAAACAATGACTGCATTTAACTGGATGCAGCTTTTACTCTCTGAATTATTGCAATAGTCTGTTTTATTGGTCTTGCTGCTTACAGTTTCCACTCCCTACAATTTCTCATACACTATGCACAAATGATCTTTCTGAAGTCCCAATCTGATCATGTCATTCCTCAGCTCGTAAACCTCCAGTGACTCTTCATTCTCTGAACAATGAAGTGAAAATTTGAGCCTGGCATTCCATCCCCAAACTCGCTTTCCAAGTGTGTCCACTTTATAACCCTTCGAGTCTCATTGCCTTTATGGTCTTGATAGTTAACTCAGTCAGAATCACTCCTGCTTTATGTGTCATGTCACGTATTTGGTCCCCTTTTTTAAGGCTACAAGTTACACACTTAAGCCTTGTTCCACTTTACAAGTCTAGTTCATACCACCTGTTAGGAACCAAATGCGTCCTCTCTAATTTTGTATGTCAAAGTCCTAACTCTCAATGTGGCTGGCTTTGCAGAGAAAGAGTCTATGGAGAGATAATACCGGTGGAAGTCATCATGGTGGACACTGAGCTTTTAGGATTACCTGTTTGTATGCTCACAGAAAAAGTCTTGTGTGGACAAAGCCAGAGGCTGCTGTCTACAAGCCACAAAAGGAAACCCCACCGGAAACGGACTCTGGCTGTACCATGATCACGGACCTCTAGCGTCCAGAACTGTGAGAAGCTAAACACTTACTGCTTAAGCCCTGGTCTGTGCTCTTTTGTTATGACAATGAAGAAAATGAATCCACCAGCTCCTCTGCAAATCTTCTCTGATCACTTCTCTTGTTCTTTTCTTACGATTTTTTTCCTATGGATTAATACTTAGTCCTCATTAGAATCAATCACGGCAATTTAGCCTATCACTTACTATTACGTTTGGCCTAATAAGACAAAACTTAATTTTTAACAGGTGTAAAAGAAATTGGGACATTTGCAGTTTCGATCTTGTGTGGACTCATTGGCCAAAGGACTCAGTCTTGTCTTTGCTCACCATATGTCCGGCCCGGCGTTTGCATCTCTAGGGTCAGCTGCTTGCTAAGCCTCACACCACTTCCAGAACAGGAAGCAGAAGAGAGGAATGAAAGGAACCAGATCCCCACTCCTTGACCTGACCCTCAACTGACTTAGCACCTCTTAAACAGCCTTCTCAGCAACTCCAGATTATATGCCTGTCTACGTTTCATTAACGACTATTGATTATATGCAACACATAACTTTAAGCCGTAGAGTTGGATGCTAAAGGGAAACATGCCGTTGTGAATATGGTCTTGATTGTACTTACATTCTTTTTTCATCACCTCTTCAGACTGTAAGTTTCTTAAGAGCATGGTGATCATATGTGCACATACTGAAAGGTAGGTAGCCCTGAGTTTTGTATATACAGGATTCAGGGATATTTATTACTCAAAAATGTTAATCAGTGTCAATTTACTTAACTATATAAGAAATGCAGATACCCATTTTAGCTGCTTGCTCAGATTCATGGGCATCTAAAATAGGTGTTGATAATAACACTGTTATTGTGCTATACATACTGTATTTTAGGCTGATTTTTTTCAAGATTGGAATTTCTGTTCATTGTCAGGAAACAATGACCAACTAAACTCCCCACGGGGAGCAACTTCTTGCTGTAGCTATTATATCTTTCTCTGTCTCTTTTCTTTTTACCTCACAAAAGACCCTCAGAGTAGATTTCGTTTAAAACAAAGAAAATGATTTAGGTGTGTTTCCGGGAGAAGAAATGTCTTTATAAATTCGATGAGTTTGGTGCAATCAGGTGTTCAGGCCTTCATCTTTCTCCCAAGTACCATGATAAAGGGTAGTAGGCAGGATGCTACCTTTTCCTTTTTAATTGTTTAAAAACCTACCTTACTCTTTTGGGACGATATGGAGTACAAAGTGTTTGCATTGCTCCTTAAATGTTCTTCTATAAACTCTCGTGTTTTCTCGTTCTCTTTCTTCACGTTTACCTTACAGAACATAAGCCGGCTTGGTGGAGGATGTATGAGATTGGGATGGAGGTGGAGTAGAGTGATTCAAGGAGTTAATTACCACTCTCTTGATTCTTGTTTTGGGTTCCACTGCATGGAGGTACATGGGATGAACGAACGACTGCACACAGCAGAGGTATAATTCAGACACAGCGCCAGGTGGCCGCTGCTGACACCCCCATTCCTTAGTTTTATAGCGGACTGAACCAATGAAAGATGAGTTAAATTTTTCCCCAATTAGCAAAAATGAGAGCTGACTTTAAACTTTTCTTATCCTCAGTCCTGCCCACAACGGTCTAAGTCTCCATTAGGGTTTTCTCTAACAGATAAATACATCCCTGAAACAACAGCCTCTCTCTGGCCTTGCACCGAACTCTCTTTTCTATGAGCACAATTAGCGCAAAAGTATTCCTACCTAGTAAAGAATCTTTGCCAGGTCTAAGAGAAACACCTAGTGAAACTGAGAGGTATTGGTTTGCTTGTGCTAACTCTTCCTTTTTGGGTCTATGGCAAATAACAGATGTCTTCACATAACACAGTAAGAAATATTATTAGGCCCATTTTCCCAGGAGTGCAACTGAAGAATATTCTGTGAATATGGTAACAAGTGACAAATTGTTCATGTCTATTTTCATGAAATGTTTTGACTGCTGAAGTTGTTCTATAGCAGTTCATTAAAGGACCCATAAAATATGTAAGTTTACATTTTATAAAAAGATCATCAGGAATTTCTTGGCTGATAGTATTTCTTCTATTAAACATCTGTTTTCTATTTTCTAAAGAATTGCAGCAGTGGTTGTCCAATTGTATATTAAAAATAATTGCTTTAAACTGGATGAAAACTGTCTAATTTCTTAGTAAAGATTAGAAACCCACCAATGAAGTTTCTTTAGAAGGCAACCAGCAACATGTACGTAACACATCTGGTTTCAAAATATTAAAAAATGATAAACACTCACCGACACAATCCATCTGTTCTTTCTATCCACAGAACTGCCTTACTTTGTGAAAGTAGGACATGCACTAAGCTTGACATTACACAAAGCTGAAAAATTTTGCTCCTCAACATCTAGGCAGTAATGAATGGTTGAGGTCAGTTTTGGAGAAATGTCATGATTATTACTGCATCTAGGCATTCTGGAAAAAAGGGGTTAAAATAAAATTCCATCATAAACTAGTCTGTCTCTTGCTTCAAATTTTGGGTAATATTATGCTGGTTGCATATTAAAAATCATGAACAAATATTTTTATTAAGAGCATTAAGAGTTCAATAAACACTATCTTATTTAACACTATGAATAGCAGTTACCCTTTGGAATGCTTGATTCGTGTTGGGCACTCTACCAAGGACTACGTGCATTGTCTCATTTGTTCTAGGTGATAATCTCTATTGATCGCATTTTAGAAGAGAAAAGTCTTAAGGGTTTGGGTAGTTCATCCAGGACCACATTTCTAGAACACCGCGAAGCCCTGGCTCCTGTTTGGGCTCTGGGGCTCATTCACTTCTTGTCTTGGTGATGTGGCACAGAAAATACTTTTCAAAGTAATTTCAGGCTTAAATGGGTCTAGAGGTGCAGGCCTTTGATTCCAGCACCTTAAGAGACTAAGGCAGAAGGATCACAAACTCAAGCCAAACCGGAGCTACTCGGAAACTTGACAAGGCCCTGTCTACAGACTGGGCATGTATCTCAGTGCAAGGGCCTTAGATTAATTCCTTGGTACTACAAAAATAATAACAATAAATAAATTAAAATCTACAAATCACTTTAGGTATGTTAGCGTTGATGGCTGTTTCCTGAAATTCCTATGAGTCAAATGTCAGGAGTCCATTCTCTAATCTGCTCCTCATATGAAATTCAGTCACAAGGTGACAACCTGTGACAAGATGATATCCTGTTAGTGCTGACTGGACTCTAGGTATTTTTCGAAGCTCTTTACAAATTAACTCCTTTAATCCTTATCACCCTACAAATAGGTACAATCATTTCTGTCTTTCCTTTCAAATGAGAAAAAAAGTGGTATGTAAGAATTGAATAATTTACACACCTGTCACCTGGTACCAAAATCAAATCGAAGTCAGTCAAAGACCTAAATATTAAAACTGAAACACTGAACCTTCTGGAAAACAAATTAGGAAAAAATCTAAAAGATATAGGTATAAGCAACTACTTTCTTGGTACGACACTTAAAGTAAAAGAAATATCACCCTAGAACTAACAAATGGGACTATTTCAAATTAAAAAATTTCTGCCCAGCCAAAGAAATTATCAGCAGAATAAAGAGAGAACTGACAGAATGGGAAAAATATTCACCATCAATACCTCAGATAGAAGGACAAATAGAATATATAAGAAATTAAAGAAAAAAGTCTCCTTAAAATCAAAGACCCAATTGAAAAATGGGCAATGGAAATGAAGATGTTCAACATCCTGAGCCATTAGAAACGAAAATAAAAACATCACTAAAATACCATCTAGCCCCAGAGAGAACAGTGTACTTCAAGAACTCAAACAGCAATCATTGCTGACGAGGCTGTGGGAAAAGAAACCCTCCTGCCCCGCTGGTGGGAATGTAAACTGGTATAATTGCTATGGAAAGCTGTATAGAGGTTTCTCAAAAGGCTGAAAATAAATATCCCTTTGATTCAGCCATACCTCTTCTGGGAATTTTTCCAAAAGACTTAAAAGCATCATATAACAGAGATACATGTATACCCATGTTCACAGCAGCACAATTAACAATAGCTAAAACACGGAAGACACCAAAATACCCATTGACAGAACAATGGGTACATGAGGTGTGGTATATGCACACAATGGTATACAACTCTTCTATACAGACAAGTTCTACGCTTTTGTAGGTAAGTGGATGCACTTTAGACCATCATGCTCAGTGAAGTGAATCAGATTCAGAAGGTTAAATATCGAGTGGTTTCTCTAATATGAGGAAACCCAGATTACAGTCATTCCACAGATCTAAAAGGAGGGCGAGTAGGAACTTTCGGGGAGGGGGGGTATGGTAGAGTCAAAAAGGGAGAGGGGAAGGATTTGCAATTTTGATGCGCTATATACGTGCACAGAATATTTAAGTTCAGTGTAAACATTATCCATCACATATGTACATATCAATAAAATGGGGGGGGGGGGTGGTAAAATACCTAGAAAAAAAGAAAAGATTTGCTCATTTGACAAAAGCAGGAAATGACAGAAACTGGCTTCAAACGTGTATCACTCATGTTCCAAGAGCCATATTAAGCCAGGTTGTAAAATTGATGACTAAAACATGGTTTGACTCATTTTAGTTAGCATCATGTTTTCAACATTCACACGTGTCATAGCACGTATAAAAATTTCAGTCTTTTTATGGCTGAATGATATCCTATTGTAGGGATATATCTCATTTATCTATTGATCTTTTGTTCAACAGCTGGACTGTGTCCCCTTTTTTGGCTGTTGTGAACAGTGCTACTGCAAACGTCCATGTGGAGTGCAAGCCTCTGCTTGTGTTCCTGTTTTCAGTTCTTTACAGTCCATAACTAGGAAAGGAACGATTGTGTTATGTAGTTAATATGACAAAATTCATTTATTTATGTTGAGCGGGATAACATAATAGAAGCAAAACACAATCTGTGTCTGTGGGGTATTCACATTTTAGTACAAGATGCCAGGTATTGCTGTCACTAGTTAAAGTAATATGATATGTTATATTAGTGACACTGTTGGGAGCAAGATGCAGAAAATGCTCAATATTGCTTATTGTGGGGGTTTCGGGAAATCCAGGGAAGGGGCTCAGGGAAGATAACAATGCCTGGGCAAATTCTTAAAGGATGAGGAGGTGTTCTCAAGAATGATCGGGGGTACCTATAAGACTCAGGGTCCAGAGGAGCCCTGACAATGGAAAAGAGTGCTGGCAGAGGGATTCTCATGAATGAGGGCTCTGGAATACGCTCAAGCACAACTGTGGTGACTACTTTTATCTGACAACTTTACTGGACCAAAGCATGTCCAGATATTTGGTCAATTATTACTTTGAGCCTCTGTGGAAGCATTGATCGATGACATTAACATTTGAATTGATATTCTGCTCTAGGAAAGATAAAACAGACCCTATTCCCTCCTAGGAGTGACCCTCATTCAATTAGCAGGAGATCTGAATAGAATAAAAAGATTGCTCCTACTGCAAGAAGAGTCTTACCTTGCCAATCTGGGATTTCTGTCTTTTCCTGGCTTCAAACTTGAATCAAGATTTTGGTTTTCCTATGACATTGGGCCTTTCTGGCCGTTATACTGACACATCATGCGATTCCTGGGTCCCCGATATTTGGACACAAACTGGACTTACACCATAGCCTTTCTTAAGTCTTCATCTTGTGAACTACACAACCTCTCTCTCTCTCTCTCTCTCTCTCTCTCTCTCTCTCTCTGTGTGTGTGTGTGTGTGTGTGTGTGTGTGTGTGTGTGTGTATGTGAGGTGTACAATAGGTCATTACTATGAAAACGAAGAAAAGGGGGACAGAAGCTCCCCCTATGCAGGAGAGGTTCCGAGTGAAGATGCCCCTTGCATTATGAATCTACCCTGAGCCGTTTTTGTATATTCTATTTTGAGACAGAATCTCACTAAATTGCTAAATTGCCCGTGCTGGGCTTGAACTTCCTATTTTCCTGCCTCAGTCTCCCAGGGTACTGGGATTACAGGTCTGTACTACTACACATGGCTGTCGCTGTCTCCTTCACCTATTATTTGTTTTCCAGTTTTGCCGTTTCTTCCTCAAAGTACTATCTAAGCTGCTGTCCGTGTATTGTGGCACTTACTGCCCTTTGACATTTGACCGTCTTAGCTTCAATGTCCTTCTCTGTGTCTGTGCATGACCCCTGACTGTTCCTAGCATGCGGTCTCCTCTGCCCAAGGGGCCACTTCCCCATGTCTGTCTGATCTCACCAAACTCATGCTTAAATGTTTGTGCAACAGTGCTTGCTAACAAGGATGGAGAACCACTTGTCTGTTCAGTGCCGTATTACCAATGTCTAAGATAGTGACTTAAGCCCAGGAAGGAAGGGAGAGTAGGAGATAGGGACGGCCGCGGGGAGAAAGAACGAAGGAGAATGCCCTGATCGCCCTCAAGACAAAAGAAGAGTGATCAGGGCATGTTGGTTCTACCCTTCCCCTCACAGTTCGGTTACATGAACTCCAATTCAACTTGGGTTCAAGTCACTTGCAGTTGAAAAGACTCACTACGATTCACTGTCTATAGAAGTGAGCTATGGGATACACTGGAAGATAGTTGTTGCTAAATGACCGATCATAGGGATGAGAGTCCGATATTGGCCACTGTCCCTTGCCCTTCCCGTCTTTTACATAGACATGAAAATTCTCCTGTGATCACAGAGCCACTTTGAGTCTTGAAAATACTTTATCTCTGGACAAATTTTATAAAAGGATGGACACTAAAAGCTAAAGAAAACACTTCGTAGACAATTTAGGAACCAACCCCTCTGTTAAGATAGTAGACTAGACTTCTCACCTGAAAGGAAAACACGGCCTTCAGTCGTCAGGTTCTGTCATGTTTAAGATAATACATTTCATCATTTATCATTAGATTTGAAATAAGCCTCATAATTGTGTGTTTACTTTATTACATTTGATTTCCTTATAGTAGTAAAGGGAAATAATAGCTAGAATCTTTACTTAAAGCTTTTGCATTTTTTGTTTTACCTACCTACCAAAAATACTTCATTATTTTAAATGTTATGTTTAAATATTTCTATTTGGTTTGTACAAAAATACCTGATCAACCTCCTTTTCAGACTTAATACATACTAGTAAAACTTTTGCTTATTATAGATCTGGACTCCTGTTTTATGCATTTATTGCCCTACAAATAAGTTAAGAAAACATCGTTCTTTTCTTCTATTACTTATATAAAATGTTTCACAGAATTCTTATGTTCAGCGGTAGGGCCTGGCAGCGAGAGGCAGGTCAAGGAAAGATGCATCTCCCTCCAGCTCCTCACCTTGTCTCTACTTCCCGGTGCCCGTGGGTGGGCAGCTGCCTTTCTCTTCCATCAGTGCTAGCCAACCGTGTAAGGGCGAAGCCACTGGAAACTGTGAGCTAAAGGAAGATGTTCCTTCTTAAGTTACAGATATTCACAATTGAGTCCCCGTGACAAAACGAAATAAAGAATGACTGTGACACTTCTAGGCAAGGAAAAGCTCCCGTTCAGGATAAAATCTAAAAGCACTTTAACAAAGTTGTTGTCGGTGGGTATTTATGCATAATTCCTCCTCATATGCACAATTTAAAAAGTATAACCTTCTGAAAGTATATTCTGACTACCAGAAATAAAAGACTCATGTCAAAATTACATTTGTACTGGAGCCCTTATTCAGGTTCAAAGTGAAAAAAAAAAAACCCTTTGATCACACAGACACTAAAAACTATAGTGGGCACTGTCGTTTAGGTTGCAATTAGAATTTGGTACGAATAATGCCAGTCTCTGCCTACATCGGTTTCATACTGTCTATAGGCTGCAGAATGTCCTAAAGAAGCCTTCTGTCATGGTATTACAGGCAAATTTTAAAACAATATTGGAACTGTTACCTTTAAATTTGATTTTGAAACCAAAGATTTTTGCCTGATTCCCTCACTGGAAAAAGCACCTTCCTTAATGACTCCTACTGTCTTCAAAGTGATATAGATGAAATGAAAATATGATACTTTTTGTGTTAGTATGATTGGTTTTTTCTTAGAGTACATTAAAGAGCTCCCACACTCTTTACTATCCTGAAAGGTGAGCATTTGTTATAGCTTGGGACTTAGATGCTCTCCAAAGCCCCCGTGTTGAAGGATGGTTTGCCACAGTGGTGCTACTGCTAGGTCGGGGAAGCTAGGACAGGCGGACCAGTGGCAAGATTTCCAGTCATTGAGACATTGAGAATGTCTCCCCAAAGCATGGAGTTTTGAAAAGGTCTAACAGTTCTGACAGTTGGACCCTGATCTTTTTTTCTCCTCTGCATCCTGGCAGTGGCATGAGCTGCTGCACTTCACCACAGGCTCCTTGCCGTAATGCGCTCCGTCACCAAAGTTCTAAAGGCAAAAGAGGCAATGGATCATGGGCTCACACGTCCAGAACTGTGAGCAAAAGCAACTCTTGTCTCTTTATAAACTGCCCATGACAGATATGTGTTACAAAAGCAAAAAGTTTACTGTCACAGCATCTTACTAAGTGAGGGAAGCACTTGAGACAAAGGAAACAGCTGTAGAGAGAATAAAGTCACTTCTAG
The DNA here is from genome assembly GCA_004027205.1 of Ctenodactylus gundi. Classification (NCBI taxonomy): domain Eukaryota; kingdom Metazoa; phylum Chordata; class Mammalia; order Rodentia; family Ctenodactylidae; genus Ctenodactylus; species Ctenodactylus gundi. Next base: position 26,162 of record PVKB01004211.1, on the reverse strand, counting down.
GCACTGATGACCTTGTTGGCTCAAGCGGAAGTCTGGAACCCAGACTTCCTGTTTCACAGTCATTCTGCTTTACAAAAGAAAACTCCACATAAATATGCAAAGGCTGCTTCAAAGCTCATCACCCAAGGTAAACCCGTGAAGCACTCAGTTGTCATTATCAAGCCTGAGAACGAAGGCAACTTCACCTTTTTAAATAGCAGTATGTTGCAGGTTTTCTAATATAAAGCTCATAGGCCCTGTGCCTTGTAGCTACTATTGTTAAGAAACATTATACACCTTAGTATATTAAATTCTTTTTCTTCATTTTATTAGTGCATATATATATATATATATATATATATATATATATATATATATATATATATGACACACAGTGGTTACACTGAACTTGAGAGTTATGTGCATGCATATATCATCACAAATTAAATCCCCTCCCTCTCTCCTTCTCCCACCCCTCCCCACCCTCCTTCACACCCTCTGCCTCCCGTTGCCTGATACGAGGTCCAAGACCCAACAGAACCTCAGTATGATAGTAGCTCCCTAGGCTTTGTAAGGGTGGCTAATAAGAGGCGTGAATATGACCAAAATATATTACACACCTTGAAATGCCCCAAACCTGTGAAATCGGAGGTGGATTTGAGTGGATAATTAAGGTATGTTATGTGCATCTTAAATGCACCAAAATGAAATCTTTAAACTGTGTAATCAATATGCATTAATAAAAAATGTAAGGAAAAAGGAAAAAAAAATTGAGACAGTCTTTTATACTGGAGTGTCTCTATAGTAGTTAGTAAGAGAAGGAGTTTTTAGGATAACAATACTTTCAAATTTTCTCAAAGACTGGGATAGAAATGTCCTTCAGTGTTTTAATAAAGATAGTGCTTACGTTTCTCTGAACATGTGTACCAATTTAATGCTGTAAAAAAGGGAGCATGAGGTGATGAGCCAAGTGATTTTAGAATTCCAAAATGTAGAAATTCATTTACTCTTCTCATTTGGAGAAGCTCATCATTTTTCTTTGCGCTTCACTTATTTTTCTTTATGGAAAAGGACCTCTTTTTGTTATTGACAAGTTTGACTACTAAAATATTATCTTCTCCAAAATTCCAATAATGCTTCCACTATGTTAAGAACATATAAAAGAAACAAAACCACTAGTTTTTATTATTTATATCAATATTATGTTTATTCTATACAAATGATATTTGATTTTAAATGTCCATCCAACCCTAATTTTGTTTAGACTGCAGTGTTGTGGTTTGAATCTGGAATGTTCCCCCTCACTTAGCTGTGGGTACGGTGTACTGTTGAGAAGTGGGCCTGGCTGGAAGGGGCAGATGCTGGGGTCCTGACCTGGACAGGTGTGTGCTCATTCTGCCCTTCTGTTGAGACGTGGCTCAGTTCTGCCATGCCTGAGGACCTCTGTTTGTGGTTTGAGCTCTGGCCCCGCCATGTGATTCTACCATTTCCAGATGCCCACCTGTGAATGCACTGTGACCTTCTGAAACTGTGACCTAAAAATCATCTTTCCTCCCTAAGTTATGGATGTCAAATATTCCTTCCCAGTGATGAGAAAGTAACTAAGATTCGCAGAGACATCAAGATGTAGATAGATAAGCCACGAAACACCACCCTTCTCAAGAATTGGTTTGATAACAGGAAAGATTAATTTAAGGCTTTTTGCTAGAAGGAAAAAAAAACTCACAAATTTCCCTCATTAAATGTTTGCTTATAGAGTTTATTTCAAAGATAACTCTACCTGCTCAGTATCAGATACTAAAGCCAGTGAAAATCTAATACTTTCAAATATAAGTTAGAAATATTAACTTTTCCCAAGATCATAAGAAAAATACTGGCATCACGGTTGTTACTACTGGTTCTTTATTGAGCCTGTAGCTCTAAAAGTTATATAAATACAGTTAAAAGGCTATGACAATGACCTTGGTCATTCTCCAGTAGATATAGACAGTGATTAGCCTCAAGGATTCTGAATGAAATTTATATAGAGAAAAAAGTATTCATTCTACAGGAACAAAAATATGGCAGGCCAATTGATGCTCAGCTAGCAATCCATCAACACAAGGACAAAATTTCCTCATCTATAGCTTTAGAGATAGATACTTAGTTAATAATTGAGGCATCACATGAGTGAAGGAGTAAACAAATGAATCATAGATACTCTGTGGAAAAAAACAAGTTCCAGGAGTTACATTTGAAACTGAAAGCCTTCAGGTACCCTTCTCCCAAGAAAGTATAGGGCTTACTGTGTGTGATGGAAAACATACAGTTAGAGCTGACTAAGATGGATGCAGGCGGCCTAATGTGATTTAAATTTTTCTTTACATAAAAACTACAGAATATAGATGGATAACCATTTGGTTTGTGTTGTTTGAATGTTCTCTTCCGTGATAGAAACAGAAAGCATCCTGATAACTCTTTCAACACTTAGGGCTTATGAGAATACATAATCCCAGAAGTGTAACCGAGCAACTGGATTCACTCAAATTGGCAGAAAAGAAGCTCCATGGGAAAATAACAATTTTAATGTCACTGCAAGGATTTTCACTGGTGTTTTAGCTACAGATTAAAAACACACTACAGGATAAAAACTCAGATCCAGGATAAAATGAGTCATGTTTCAAAGACTAAAAGGAACCTCCAGATTACGGAAACACATACGCATTTATGTGAAGATTTGTGGACTGGGTGGAAAACAACAGACCATCACTGTCTTGATAGAACTTTTTGTTGTTGGTGGTATAAATCGATTTTGGTTTTTCTTTTACTACTGCAATTGTTATTCTTGTAAAATTATCTTTGAAAAGTAGCATTTTTCTTGTCTTTGTAACCTCACATTAAGAAAACACCCATATTTCTATTTTAGTTATCACAGAAGAATGCTGACTCCCAACTTCAGACAGAACAAAGCTACAGCCTTCTGAAACATGGTGGTAGTTTGAACTTGACCTAATGAAGCCAAGCTTACAAGTCGCTTCAGTTCCAGAGATGGAGTGTGCACTGTAAAGATAGAAAGGCTATTTCTTCCTACCACTTTCATGATGGCACACGTTTTTAGAAACATCTCTAAAAGGTGAGTCAAATCTCATCATGAGGACCAATCTCTACTCCAGATTTCTTATTTTCTATTCACTACACGAGAGTTAAACAACATGTTTGAATGGAATGTTTAATAACAAAAGACATTTATGATGTTTACTTAATGTTTTGGACCATTAAGCGTCAACGACATGAGTTATTGTATGTAATATCTGGCCAAAAATCTTTTAACCGGGCTACATTTTACTACTCTCATAGCTGCCAGCATCCCAATTTAAAAAAAAAAAAAAGTGGTCAAATCAGTTTTCTCAGAGGACGTTGCATTTGGAAGTATCTCATGCTGCCAGAAGGCACCTTTTGAAGTTTACATTAAGATGGATATTTATTTATTTTTTCCCTATAACAATGACAGTGGTTGAGATAAACTGTTTAATTCTAAATAGAAAACACATCTGCTGTGTCTGCATTGTTTGTGTTTGCTGGAGGAGTGACAATTTAAACCAAGTAGCACACATGACATTTTAAATGAGATGTCATATGAGGACTTACAGCTGTTGATGTTGTCCTCTTATGCTCAGAGGGGCCTTTCAGGGACCCAAGCCACCGGAAGTGAGCCCACCGCGCACGCACACGGATATCTGAGGTAACGTCTGTTCCTTCATTCTTGGAAAATAGGAAACTGGAAAAAAAAAGATTGAAAATCTAACGCTTTCTCTAGTTATGCTTAGTTGTTAGTTCATAAAAAGAAATTTAGCTCATAGTTTTTCCAAACTTATATCAGTTTTTGATTACAAATATAGACACTACATAGAATAACTCAAAATTGATATGTTTGCACTATTGGGACTTATGTACTCTCCATATGTTTCATAAAAATTTCAACAATTGCTTCTTATATCATTTATTTTATATTTCTTGCTACATATATGACTATATTTTATTTTTTTGCGATTTGTAATAGGCTCTCATATGTCATTATAGAAATTCATAGCTTTTTGTTGTTAATATGAAAGAAAATTAATATTTATTACATTAGTATTACAGACAATAGCTTTCTTAGTTTTCTAAAATTTTTTTGGTTCATGTTCCAGAAATACTTTTTATAATTTATGGTAAGGTGGCTTCTTCTATTCTGGCAATGTTTTTATTTTGTTCTTAAGCCATTTGTCTAAAAATTTAAAAGCAGTGTTGTGATACCAATAGTGTGCATGATTATCTTTTTCTGTTTTTATAGAAATTTTGTGCTAGGATTTTACAATTAAGCTAAATGTTACTTTTGGTTCACTTTAATACTTTAAGCCATAAAAATTTACTATGCATGGATCTTTAAAGATCTAACCATAATGATAAGATTTAATATTAAAACATAAATTCTGAGGGTTACTAATTATTTAATCAGGAATCTTATCCCTATTGTTTTGTAAATGTTGTAAACATTTTAGGTAGGTATTCAAAAAGAGGCATACATGAAGGTTGGATAATCAATAGGACCTCATAACACCTTTCTTTTAGTTTCTTCTTTTTGCACATTTATATTAAAGAAGTTAAACTATAGTTTCTTACAGTCTGAAGTTTTTGACTATATCATCTCCATATTATCATTTAACATGCTTCTTTGTCATCTGTGGTTTCTGAACGTTGGAAGTTTGATTTGGAAGTTTTATCAAATTAACGTTTTTCATCTATCCATCTGGAGCATGACTGCCTTACGGGATGTGGTGAGTTCCACCTTCATAAAGCGCATAACTTCCGATTTCTTTTTTGGCAACCACTGCCTAGATTCATTAGATTCATTAGTTTATCCCTAATGATTAGTGATTTTTAATTTTTTTCCAATTTTGTCATTTCTTCTTGTTACACACACACACACACACACACACACACACACACACACACACACAAATTCATCTATTGTGATCCTACCCCAATATGATAGGATGAGGAGATCAGGTCTTTGGAAGGTGACTTGGGTTAAGGTCATAAAGATGGCTCTCATGAGTGGGATTTGTACACTTCTAAGCAACCCAAGAGAGCTAACTTCCTCCTTTCTGCCACATAAGGAACTCACCAAGAACGCACCATCTACCAATCAGACAACAGGCTCTCACGAGACGTCTCAGATCTGTGAGAAGTAAAATTCTCTTTTTTATAAGCCACTCAGTCTGTAGTATTCTGCTGTAGCACCAACCAGACTAAGATTTTTTTAATAGTTTAAGATTTTTTTCCACAGTAATTTACCATTTAAAATAACCGAGTGAATCTCACACGCTTCCAAAAGACAACCACCTTCTGTTGGTATATGGTAAAGTGCGGTCATTTCCAGTCCCAGCACATAGAGAGAGCATTAACCTCCTTCATTGTGGAGATTATCATTCTTTTAAATTGTGTGCATTCAATTTCTTTTAATCAGTGAATATTAGGTCAGTTTGTTTCCTTGATCTAGTTCCTATTAACATTTCGCAGTTTTAACCAACTTGGGTTTTGTAACAACAGAGCCAATGAAAACACAGCGAAGAAGTGAAAGACTATCTTAGTGTGATAACCACATTTGGTACCTAATGAGTCTCCTAAAATATCCTGGGCACTTTCTGGAATTCCCAAACCACACATTGCACTAGATCTAAAGCCCCGCTACCAGGTACATTTTCTTTCACTTGCTCGGCTGAGGTTCACTTCTTGGGCCACCTTTCAGGTCACCCAACACAAAATAGCTTCCTCATCAATATTACAGGATCCTATTTCAGGTCACTGTATAATGCTTATCACGATTTCACTATTTCCTTGATGATTTTGACTTTTTCTGTTTATATTCTTGTTCTTTTCACCAGGATGTAAACCATTGGGGAATTAACCTACTCCTTCCTGATCTGATGATATTTGTTTTGCATGTAGGCTAATTTCTGGCACAGAGCGATAATTGAATAATACTTAAGGAACAAGTAAATAATCAAAAAAGTTTGTGTTTATATGCAAAATTTGCAGATGATTGTACTGGACATAGAGATTGGAGATGTCAGGAACCTGGTGGCAGAGCAGAGTTATCAGAGCAGGAGACTTGAAATAGATAATGACCAGTATTTATACTCAAAATATTCGATACTGTTATTTTCGTTGAGTATCTCCTTTCTCTTCTAATTTCTTTGGCTTTTCTATTACACAGCCCTATCTGATCATATTTAACATATATTATTTTTAGCCATTCGTATTAGCTTATACTTTCTGTGACTATAACTTCGAGCCAAGTGCTTCGTAACGTTTAAAAAGTTTGTTTCGATCATTGTTTTGGAGGATGAAAGTTCAAGATCAGGCAACCCTGTCTGTACACCATCAGGACTCTCTTTCCTGTGTCTTGGCATGCCAGAGAAATAAAAAGGGAACCATTTACATCCAGAGGGGCCATGTGTGTGAGGACTGCAGCACTTCATAAGAAGGTGCTCTTGTGGGAACTAATTCGCTTCCTGACACCAGCGTTAATGCCCGTTGAACGCAGCGTACCCATGACATAGGCGTCACTCCTTAAAAGTTTCAAAACAGTAACTTTACCACACTGCAAACCTCATAGGAGCTTTTAGGGAACACACTCAAATTATGCACAAACCACAGCACCATTCCTAAACTACTACGGACGGAGGAATACGACTCTTAGAATCAACACAGCAGTACACCGTTTCATTTGTCATTCTCTCCTTCTCTCTGAACGTTTTCCAACAATCCCGATTTCAAAATCCTCCGTTCTGAGAAAAAAGTCGTCATCACTCAAACCCAACTCCAAATGAACAGGAAACGCAAATTTGGAACTTTCTTGGATACGTGGGGAAGCCACCAGTAGCTGTATCTTGGGAACTCTAACCAGAGAACCAAGGATGCACACAACACCTTGGCAGGGCAGAGCGGTGCGCTGAAGGAGAAAAGAAGTAAGCATAAGCAACACAGGGAGCGCAGATAATATCTCACACATTTCTACTTTATTTTGTCAATATTTTAATAGGAAATAAACCCTTCAAAACTCTGAAGACTTAAAACTCCAACACTTAAATAAATAAATTTGGACGAATAAATAAAATTGAGCTACAAATAAAAAGGCCAGCAGTCGCCAAAAATCCATCCCATAGAACGTAGTCTTTTTCCCCACTATTTTTATTAATATACAAGTGTAAAACATAGTATTTACAATGAGTTTGCGTGTTTCGTACACCTATGTATCACATCGACTTCACAATCCCTTCCCATCTTCTACCCTCCCACCCCCTCCCTGTCCCTTCCCCCGGCTCCAGCTATCACTTCATACGGTTCCAGAGAATGTCTGTGTTCTGGGTTTTCCAAGTCTGAGAAACCATACGGTGTTTAACATATTAATCTACCGCGCCTAAGTCATTTCACTTAAATCGTCACTCTACCTCAGCTTCCTATTCCTCTAATGGGTTCACAGTAGTTAGATCTTGATATCTCTTCTCTGAATCCAACCAATCCCTTCATTGGGACATTCACCAAAACATTTTTTTCCATATTTTCCTACATCTTTGTTGTTATTGTTAAACCCGGCCTTACCCACCAGTTCACACTAGAAAATAATTCTGAGCATGTAGTTCAAAAGACTAGTTAATTTGTGAAAGAAGAAAAAATAATAAATAAATAAAATTCAATTGCCTTATCTGAATACTGGAAGATGCATATTTGTACATTCACAAGGTTATGTTTACATCAATCCTTAGGGTAAACTTTCATTAGTGACCTAATGAGTGAATTGCTACAACAAAACAAACTTAAAACTATATCACATTGCTACATTAAATGAACTTAAATCTATACCACATAAATATACTTAAAGCGACAGACATGTAGGCAAATCTAGTTATTTCTTAATTTCCTAACTTTCATATCTTATTTAGTCAGATTTCACTGATTACTAACCTACTTTTTTCTCAGCTCCTTCTCCTCTAGGTGTTGTTGCTTTTTCTGTGGGGTCATTGGTGTCGCTGGTCTCCCTTTCACTGTCCAAGTTTCCTTTAAGTATTTTCTGCAATACTGGCTCAGTGGCTACAATTTCCTTTAAGCTGTCTCTGTCATGGAAAGTTTTAAGTTCTCCCTTTAAGTTAAAAGATAATTTTGCTGGATATAGCAGTCTTGACTGGTATCTATGTTTTTTTAGTGCTTGGATGATATTGCTCCACTATTTCCTTGCTTTTAGAGTTTGGATTGAAAAATCTGCCATTATCCTGATGGGTTTATCTTTGTAGGTCACCTTCTGTTTTTCTCTTACCGCTTTTAGTATTTTCTCTTTGTGTTGGGTTCCTAGAATTTTAATTATGATGTGTCGTGGTGAGGAACTCTTCTGATCAAAGTTGTTTGGTGTTCTGTATGCCTGCAATAGTTCCATGTTCATTTCTCTTCTTAGATTTGGGAAATGTTCTTCCATTATTTCATTAAACATGTCCTTTATGCCTTTTGTTTTGTCCTCGGTCTTCTCCTTGATTCCCACAATTCTGAGGTTATTTCTCCTTGAATCGTCTATCAGTCATTGTAATGACTCGCTTTCTTTGTTTACTTTGTATTCTTCATGGCCTGTATGTTGCAGCTTAGTCACTTTATTTTCTAGGTCTGACATTCTATTCTGAAGTTGTTTAAAGTGGTTGCTTATTACTACCTGTGTGTTTTTCATTTCCTGAATATCTGCATTCAGCTTTTCTATATCTCTGTTGTGTACTTCTCTAATTTCTTCTTTTGTCTTCATTATCTTCTGGTATATTTCTTCTCTGGTCTCCTCTAGTTGCTTTTCAAGGCTTGCTTTTTGCTTATCTGTGCATTGGTGTAGCTCTTCTGCTGTCTAATTTCCTGCTTTAATTCCCGTTTTAATTCACTGAATTTCTGGGACCAGAAGTTGCCATCATTTTTGCCATGTTCATCTTTATTTACCCTGACTTCATCTCCTGGGGTTTCAGGTCTTTTGTAGGAGATGTGTGCCTGCGCTTCCCCAATTCTTCTTTGGTCTCCTCTAATTCCTTTTCAAGGCTTGCTTTATGCTTAGCTAAGTGTTCCTGTAGTTCTCGCGCTGTCTGACTTATTTCCTGCTTTGCTTCCCAGTTTAACTCCTCCTTCAATTCCTGTTTTAATTCACTGACTATCTGGGCCCAGAGGTTACCATCATTTTTGTCCTTTTTTGGGGGGTGGGGGGTTCTGCAGTTTCAGCACCCCTTGCACCTTCCCCTGGGGAATCAGATCTTTTTGTATAAGATTTGTCACCACGTTTCCACATGGTACTGCTGCCTCTGTCTCTGGTGCGCAGGAAAAGTGAATGGCTCCTGCTGACGTCACTGCCTGCGACGGCTGTTGAGCCCCGTTTCTGATCTGGGATCCTGGGGCCTTTTCCAGGGGGAGTGCACACTGGTTTATAGTACAAACACCTGCGGGTTCGTGCTTCTGAGGCTGGGGCCGCCTGCAGCCAACGATTCCTACTAGTCCGGGTCCATGCTTACCTCGGGATGAGGTCTGGCCTCCGGACCTTTTTTGTGATCTGTGGGTGCCGGCAGCACTATGCCGAGTCAGCTGCTTCTGACCCGCCCACAGCCTCTTCTCCCGTTGTTGTGTGCTCCATCCTCTCCAGCTCCATTCACTCAGATGTTCAGGTCCCCTCCATTGTTCCTCCGTCTGCTGCTGCCTGCCCTTTGCAGCCTGCCATGGTGGCTTACTGGACTGTGGGGATTTTTTTTTCCCTCAGGTTTTGATGATCCTTCGGTCGCCTTTCAGTTTCTGGGGATGCGCCTCTCTTTCTTAGCTACACCAGACATGCTTTTTCTAACTTTCTTCTTGACTTTTTAAGTGAGTTGATGAGGAGACTTTGTGCAGTGCTGTTACTCAGCCGCCATCTTGACTGGAAGCAAGAACGTAGTCTTTCTTGCAGCCTTTTATGAACAGACTTGGAAAGAAGAGGGTACTAGCACAGGTATGCCAGTATTCCACACCCCTCAGGTACCCAAGAAGCTTTTCATCTGTGTATTATCTCCTGCATAAGGGCTTATGTATCTCTTTTTCTATTTCTTTTTCATTCAAATTCTTGCTGCTTCCTGCTGTAAGTCTTGTGTGTTCAGTAATCAGGTTCTGTAGTCTATCCTCCTTCCTCCCTCCTTCATCTTTGTCTCTCTCTTCTCCCTCTCTCTCACCCTCTCTTTCTTTACTTTTTTCCACAATAATGGGTACTGAGTTTAGGGCTGTCACACTCAGCTACATTACCATGGCCTCCATCAAATTTCTTTGAAGGTAAGTTATGACATCAACCAGTTACTTAGACTGCCTTGAACTTAGACTTCTGTCTCAGCCTACCAGAGTGGGGTAATTACTGCATGTGTCACCACACACAGCCTTGAGGCTTTTAAAATATTGATTCTCTCAAGTCCTGTTGTCCTGTATTTTTACTTATTTTTGAAATAAGTTTATGTAGGATAAACATGAGTTCTCGTTCGCTGATGTTGTCTTACAGAACTTACAACACATTTTTTTCAGGATCTCTGCACAACAATGGGAGTTACTAAGAATGAAAATAGGGAAAAAAACCACATGGTCACTCTGATTTGCAAAAACTAGGATATAGTTCTCAACCTGGGACACGAGCAAAAATGTTAAGAGATACAGAGAAGTCTGCTGCATCCCTCCCCATCTGATTGCTATCTTACATAAAACCACAAAGTGAAGAGCAGGGTTCACTTCAGTATGTCTTTTTCACTAATTTGCTTTTAATTGAACAGCTATAGCTACATGTAATCAGCTGAGAATAGGTGAATAAGCATTGGACTGTTTACAATACTAATTTTTCCAGTATTAAGTCATAGTACTTAGAGAAAGCTTCAGATGATTGTCTTACTTCCCTTCATCACGTACCTGCTAACACCTGCCCTACTGATTTTACAAGTGTACTATGAACTTCAGTCAACCAATGTTATGAGAAAATACCTTGTAATTTATAATTTTTAAAAGTTTTCTACTAACTTGAAAATTCTCAGGCTACTGGACGCTGATCATTTTTATTTTCCTTCATGACTCTCAACTGAGTGTCTGACCTCAGTGTGGGCTTGAAGGACACTAGATTAAGAAGTCGACGACTCTTTGATCCTACCATGCATCTAGCAATAAGGGACTTGTTAATTAAGAAATAAACTATATTTCATCCAGATGATTGGATACTTAAACAGCAATATAGAAAAAATCTTTATGTTTAGTTAAAATTTTTACGATAATAAAAATTTTAAATTAAGCAAAAATCAAAGTAAAATGAAAGAGGTCAGAGAAAACGTGTCTAGTCTAATCATCTTTGTGGTGTGTGTGTGTGTGTGTGTGTGTGTGTGTGTGTGTGCATACGCATGCAGGGATGGATGTATGCCTGAATATGTCTGAGAGGCTAGGTGCCAAAATCATGATAGTATCTATATGTGGGTGGTGATGTAATGAGCACCTTAGTTCTTGTCTTATTGGTAAATATAATAAACTTATTATCCTTAGACTGCCATGTATGACCTATGTAAATAACTCACCATAATGTGATCTGATGTAGGTTATAGATACCTGATATCCCATATGAAATAGCCCACTACTTTTTGCATTAAAGCTAAAAAATATTCACATTTGCATTATCGTAGATATCGTAGATATTGATCAACATTTATTAGGTGATAATTGTGTACTTGACTTTAAACAAAACACGAAGCCAGCTGTGGAGGAGGCCGAGGTGACAGAAGCAGCTTGGGAGCAGTGGCACGGACGCTCCTTTGTGAGGAGCTCTGCTAATGGGCTGGAGTTAGTGACATGTTTACCGAAGGACCTCCTGGCAGGTGGGATGGAGGCATTCCGAGGGGTCCCTTGGGCCTCAATTGGCAAGAAGGGAAAAGGAGAGAAGAGGACGTGGTGAAGGTAGATAACGTCACTGAATTTCAGTTAAAAAAATTGAATTGAGGTCCTATACTACAAGACTGGCTGGTTTCACTATTAGAGTTTAAATGTTAGTCATTTAAAACTTGCACCCATAAATACTAGATGCTATACCAGGAATAGCTAAGGGGATATTATCAAGACACTTTAGTATTTTCTAATACGGTGAAATTCTATCTTGATTCTAGAGTCTGCAATTGGAGATTTCTTCCTGCTGGGGTGATGGAAAGTGCAATAAATGAAGACTGAAGTCTATTCCCAGGCTGGAACACCATCCAGATGGGGAAAGGATATTCATTTTTTTTTCTTATATTGATACTTACAATAGTTAGAGTTCAATAGAGAAACAGAATAAATTCAAAATATATGTTTAATTATGCAAGAAGATTGATTAGGTGGGCTTATAAGATTACAGGATGTAGGGTTCACTATGCTGTCTACATGCTAGAGAGTAAGAGGACCCAGTGGCTGCCAAACCGAAGAAGTCAGGAGCCAAAGAACAAGAAAAATCAGGAATGTAGCCGTGGTCTAAGGTCAAGAGCCTGGATGCACAGCGGAGAATCACTAGTGTGAATCAGCAATGGGAGGCTGATTTTGCAGCTCTCCTGGAAATCCGCGTTAGTTCAGAACCAGTGGCCAGTAATCCTTGAAGTGTCCAATCATTTCCTTGTCCTCAATGAAGGATTATTCGAATGAAAGGCCATAAGTCCCTTGGGGGAAGGATGGGAAAAAGACTGATGAATAGCTTTTTGAGATTCTATCACTTGCTTTCTTCAAGGGGCCCTGACGCCCCAATCAGTTAAAAGTCTGTAAGCCAGCTCAAATCAAATCTGGAAATTGGCTGAGAGGCCATGATTCTCCATTGCTTCAACTAGAGGTAGATTTTTGTTCACTTGCCACTTTTTTTTTTTTTTTGCTTATGTAAATCCAGCAACAAGTTTACTAGCTTTCTATCTGTTTCACCCTTAGGAATACTATGATGAACCAGCACCACAGATTGATATCAGATCACTACTTTGCCTCTGCTGTCCATTTTGATAAATACGACCACCTTGCCATGGGTGACTGAGTGCTACATTGGGCCCTACCACTCCAGGATTCGGTTACATCCATCACATTTAGCACCGATCCGTTCCTTAAGCTGTTACTGAAGGGTACATTTTCCAGACCTTCCCAATGTAACAAACTAGGTTTTACCAGGCAAATCCACTCTAGCAATCTCATTTTCCTCGGCTTTTGAATAACCACCCTCCTCAACAATAAACCAAAGAACAATAAGCACCTGTAGCTAGTCCATAACGGGCTGATTTTTGCCCTGGGTTTCAGCCAACCATCTAAATAAACTATCGATACTTCTAAATTAATGGGCTGTGATATTAAGCCAGAGTCTCTGCTTTACAGGCATGAAATCAAGGAATTCCGCATACTATTTGTTTGTTTCACCATTAATCCACACCCTTAGAATTCATCCCCACACTTATTTCCTAGCCCTCTGTAAGAATTTTGAAAAACTCAAAATATTATTTGGGAATGTAGTATACCCGCCATGGGTCACACGATGTACTTCACCATTCCCAGCCTTCTGAGATTGGAAGTGGTTGCTGACCTAGAGGAGTGGATCCTGAGAAGCTCTGGTCTTGCCTTGCTTGATAACTGCCTCAGACACAAAGGGATGCTCTCATAGGTAGCACAGGATTGCTTTCCTCAGGCAGAGATGGAGAGGCCGACACCACAGGGGCAGGGAAGACTCTGCCACTAAGGATGGAAAAGTCTCTTCTTCTGGTAAAATAATCTTGTGAAAATGTAGAAATTCCATGCCTCCTGTCTTATGTGGTATCTCTCAAACCCCTCCATCACAGTTCACAGGATCATATGTCTTTCTGATTAGCATCTTCAATTTAACTGCAGAGACCTTTCAAGGGTAAGCATTCAACACGTGCTGCTATTCAGCCACAACATTAGAAGGTCTTGAGCTTATTGGGGATGAACTTAAATGCTATGGCTAGAGGAGAGGAGCTTCTTCTTCAGGACACACAGGACATACTTGGAAGCGTTTGTTTGTGTGTGTTTTAAGCCTGGAATTTGAATCTTTGAACTCAATGTTTTTCTTTGGTACTTTATCAATACACTTAAAAACTTTAAATGGATTACGTACATCTGGAGCTAAGAATTTGAGTCTTTAAGTTAATTATTTTTCTTTATTACTTTCTCCGAAATGCTAAGAGCATCTATCCACAAACATTGTGTGTGTTACCCTTCCAAAACTGCTCAAAGACATTATAAAAAGTTATTAAATTCCTCACATCTCACAAGTAGCAAATTAGAACAATCAGACGGATTTACGTTGTGCATTAGTTTCAACAGTTCACATTACAAATTAGCAGTACTCTACATAACCAGGAGAAACTATGAAAACATTCAGGCTCATCAAAACACAGATCAACTCCGGGAACTGTTGAATCATTTAAAGAAATTCATCCTTACAAATATGTGTCTCTAAAACTCTCTCAGTACCAACATCTTTGCTGGCTAAGATTCTCTAGAGGAACAAGATCAATAGAAAATACATGTATAAATATGCTAAGAGTCCTTTTGTAGGCTTAGAGAATCAGAGATGGGAAGGTCTACGATGCTCAACTGTAAGACCAGAACTAGGAATCAGACACTGCTCGGCCCAAGAATATGGAAGCCCCAGAACAGGAGAGATCGTGGGTGCAGAGCCAGTCCAACACTGGAAAGCTGGAAGCGCAGAGTCACTAATGTGACCAATGTGAATCTACATCTGAAGCTAAAGAAATTGGAGGTCAATGTCCAAAGGTTACGGAACAAAAGATGCACCCTTTCTAGAAGACTGGAGCTGTCCACAGGGACACACTGCCTTTTCTTTTTTCTTCTAAAACTTCTCTATGTCCTTGTGTAATTTGCACACAAGAAGACCAACAAGATTCTGTGACTCCAAATCAGCAAGTGACAAAGTGCAGCCTCCTGGTCCAGGTAGTATGTGTGTCACTGGGTACCTTACTGGAAATGCATGTTCTCAGGGAACTGCAGACAAACTATTCCAAGGTTTCCGAGGCCAGGCTCTCTGAGTGATTCTGATGTGTTCCCAAGTTGGAGGACTGGGACCAAGTGGAGGCAATTTCCAACGACCCTGGGGTAAAAGTGGAGTCACTTCCTTATCCATTCTTGCAGTCACAGTCATCCATTATGAAAATACTTGAAAATTTCTGGAAATCTTTATTATAATATGTTATTTCTATATTATTATTATTGTTATTAATTGCTTCTTATGCCTAATTTGCATATTAAACTTTATTACAGGTATGCATGTAGAGAAAAAAAATCCATAATATTTATAGGACTGAGTATTCTTGGTGGTTTCAGGCTTCCCACAGCATCTTAAAATTTTTTCCCTGTGTATAACAAGGAGGTATTACAAATTTTATTTTTTTAAAATCTCACATAAAGACCTAACACATACCCCAGAATTCAATTATCTCTTACAATTTTGGTGTGGGATGTAATACTATTCCCCAACTTAATATTATTTTAAATTAATGATGATTGTATTTGTTAACATTAAAATTTCTCTTAACGTATGTATATGTATATAGACAAAAAATAATTGAAACTACTGAAACGATATCTATGGAGCTTTTATTTTTAAAATGAGTCTGGTTATAATGTCATCTATGTCTGTTTTGAGGTTTCATGCTCATTCTTGTGAGGAACATTAGAAGAGGAACACCAGTGGAAAGACATTTTTCCCCTCAGAGATATTCAAAACTTTTCTACATTCTTAAACCGGCACTGTTCCTTTTTCATCATCCAGCTCTCAGCCTTCTTTATTTTCCTCAGAAATACAGAAGTTGTCAGAAAGTCTGTAAGCGAGCCCACACGCGGGGCCCCACATGCCTCTCGGCAAGCCTGGTGGACCCCCATTGTTCTGCACCCGTGTTTGATGCACTGTGCACGCATCTGAGCCACTGCCTCACACAACGCTGTGCCTTCTCCTGCATCGTTAGTCAATCTCTCTCTGTTGAATCTTTCCCATCAGTACATGAACACACTACATTCAGCATCTTAAAAATTAACAAACACCGAAACCTCTATCTTCGTACATTTCCCTCTCTATCGATTCATTTCTCTCCTCCCCTTTTTATAACAGAATCCAAAGAAGTTATTGATGGCTGCTGTCACCCCTTCCTGTCCTTACGGGCTCCTTTGAAACTACTCTAAGCCAGCTTTCCTCTCAACTGCCTCACTAGAGCTGTGCTTCTCAGGTCGCCAAAGGCCTGCACATTCCAGGTGAAATGGCCGCTTCCCCAAAGATTACACTAGCTCTTTCACTTGTGACATGGTTATACACACCTTGCATTTAAAATACTTTCCTGTAATTGCTTCCTCTTGGCTGCTACTTCGTCAGTTCTCCTTTAGTCTCCTGACAATTCTTTCTTACTCTCCTCTGCTACATCTTTCTGACCTTCTCCATAACCTCCCAATACCGAGTGTTCCAGAAATTGTCCTTGGACCTCATCGCTTCTCTACCTACGACCAGAGGATGACCGATATCATCTTGAGCTCCCTAAACAAATGAATGCAAATTCTCATCTCCCGTATGGGCCTTCTCTCTTAGCCAGACCATCGCCTCTAGAACGTTTGCACTTTATGTCCAAAAGGGAACAAACTCTCCCTCCACAGACCCTTAGGAATGTACAATAAGACCCAACTGAAAGATTTAGCCCAGTTCCTAGATGTCAGAGGCTGATATTTCTCAAGGATGCCTCCTGTTTAAAATATCCCTAACAAAAGCTGTGTTTCCATAAGCCGTGCATCCTTTTGTCCTACTTCCCAGAACCCTGTGCGTCTCATTATCCTCATGCGTAAATTACAAAGTATCATGGCTAAAGTGCCTCAGGATTTCTCTGTCTCCCAAGCCACGTCCCAACCCAAAGGATTTGTGGCATCCATCACCCTAAACCACTCTGCAACCACTTCTCCCTTCGACTGTCCACAGGGCCTTCCTGGTTGCCTCCCTGACTTGACCCAGACACATTTACAATCTCTTTCCCACAGAGCTCTCACAGTAATGCTTTTAAACACAAACTAGACTAAGTAATGCTTTCATTATAAACCTTGTAATGTCTTCCCTTCTAGCACACAATACAAGACAAAAGCCACGGCCTACAAGCCTCTATATGCCAACTTGCCTACTTGTGTCCACGCCAACTCTCTGACCTCACTTTCTTTCTCATTTTGCTCAACTTGCTGCAGCCCTTCCCACCAGCATCTGCTCCTGAAACCTGCTGGGTACAATTCCAGGACAGGGCTCTGGCACTGGCTGTCTTATTTCTTCCTTCAAACATCAACACAAGTTCCTCTTTTCCTGCCTTTTCCTGCCCAGCCTGTTAGTTTCTCTTTGTCCATTTTCTCTCTTTTCACCGTTTGACCGACGTGGTTCATTTTTATTCTGTCCTCACCCACCAGCCTATGAGCTCCTTTACAGCTGGGTTGATATTGCTCACTGCTAGAAGTTGATCAAAGAATAGCTTAGAAGAAGGTCTAACTCTTGGAGCTGCTTAGTAGTAGCCTTTCTCTGATGTAGCAGAGAAATGAGATGCAAAGAGTGGCACTGAGGAGCAAGGAACCTCGTAAAGAGGGCAGCTGACGAAGTGAGCTGGGGTAGGAGCAAAGACTGCACCACAGCTCAGCAAGGCCCCGAGAATAGGGCCTGGAGGGCTGCGGCAGGGTATGCCGTCCGAGGCCCAGTGGAACAATGTTGGGCAAAGGGGTTTCACAAGCCTGAGGTTTAGGTTGCATGTAGGTAAAATAAAGGGTAAGTGATTGCCAAAGCCCTGAATGTTCCAACTGAAAAAGTCTTGGACCTGACTTTTTGTGTAAAAAGCTGAACAGAGCTGTAGTATTCGCCTTCACTTTTTGTTTGCAGCTATCCCCCTCTTTTCTACCGTTTCTCGGCCTCTCTTTTTCTGCCTCCCATAAACATGCCCTTTTTAACCCTATGCTAGACATCAGGCTCCTGGTTGCTCAATCATTTCAAGTCATTTTCTTTTCTTCTTGTAATCCAAAATCAATGCATCTTGCCAACCTCGTCCTAAAGAGTCACACTGTCTGCAAAGATGCGTGTGCCTCCTTCACACCTGAATTGTGGTTATCTCTCTGTCTCCCTCTTTATTGAATTCACTCATGTCCAACAGGTGCCCATAAGTAGGCGGCCTTTTCCTTACTTCAGCCCTTGGCCAGTCACTCAGCTAATAGCCTATCCTCTGTTTGCTCCCTTACATGCCCCTTTCTTTGCTCAAGATCCTTCCTCCTTGCCACCTCTCCAGCCATCTCCCATGACCTTAGAAGGACTTTCCAACCCAGCAGGCTTTTCTGGTTCTTACCTTCGTGACGCCATGACTGCCCAATTCTCACCTCCTTTGTAAAAACAGAAAGAGTTCCTTTAAGAAGCCTTTAATTTGGTTTTCCCTACCTCTGATCACGGAGGGACAGAACTCTGAGCTGCGAGCATAACTGCGGGAAGCATTCTTATGAAGATGGCTGGCTGGGCTGCTGCATTAAACTTAATCCACTGTATCCTTGCTGAGACTGCTAACCCCACACTGAAGCGGCGTCTCCTTCCCTGCTGCAAGTACTACTATATCCATCTCCTTCTCCACAGCAAATTCCATGAGTTTTCTAATGGGCTTCAGCTTCTGGAAATCCAGGCTAGCGCGTGGTCTGTCTCTGTCTTACACTCTGCCACAGACCTCACCCTTAGGTTAGCCACCTGCTTAAGCAAGAGAAAATAAAAGAGGGGAGGCAGAAATAAAGTCAAAATGCTTTCTAGCCCCAGAACATGGGGCGGTTTTCAATAGAATATAAAATTATCACATGGATAAATGATGAAGGGGATTATTTTATTCTATTTGAACGAGATTGATTCTGGCTCGCATAAATCTTCTATGATATTATGAAAAGCATTCCTTCTATATTTGGCTTTGCACTTTGAAAAGGCAATAAGTATAACTCAGCATAAACTAAGGAACACATGTAATGACGAATTTATCATAACCTCCTAAAATAAATGATCTCAAGTGGGAATCTGAAATGAAAAGAAACTTCTCATAAGAAGAAGTACAAATAGCCAACAAGCATATGAAAAAATGTACTTCGTCACTGGCCATCAGAAAGTTGCAAATAAAAGCAACACTGAGGTTTCACCTCACTCCAGTGAGAATGGCCTACATCAAGAACACAAAAAACAATTGTTGGCAAGGGTGTGGAAAAAAGAAGCTCTCCTCCACTGCCAGTGGGAATACAAACCTGTATAGCAATTATAAATTCATTACAAAGCTAAGAATGGAAATTCCATTTGATTCAACTGCTGCCCTACTAGACATACTCCCAAAAGAAATAAAGTCAGCATGCCAAAAAGACACATGCATATCCATGTTTATAGCACCATAATTTCTAATAACCAAATCTCGGAAACAACCTACCTGCCCATCCATACAGGAATGGTTAAAGAAGATGTGGTACCCATACACAATGGAATACTATGCAGCCGTAAAGACAGATATGAAGCATTTGAACAAAAATGGGGACACCTAGAGTAAATAATGCTCAGTGAAATGGACCAACCACAAAAGGCTTAGTAGAGACGGGTGTCCCTCATATGAAATGCACAAAAGTAATAAACATAAGAAGGCTCAAATGTGAATGGGAGAGTAGAAAGAGAGAAAAGGTCAGATAGAAAAGGCGTAAACCC
Source organism: Ctenodactylus gundi (assembly GCA_004027205.1). Classification (NCBI taxonomy): domain Eukaryota; kingdom Metazoa; phylum Chordata; class Mammalia; order Rodentia; family Ctenodactylidae; genus Ctenodactylus; species Ctenodactylus gundi. The sequence continues at coordinate 6,418 of PVKB01004211.1, read as the reverse complement.
CTGGGAAAAGGGATAGACACAGACCCTCACTAATTTCCCAAGCTCCATGGTCTTAGCATGTTACAGAGCTTGGAATTCATGTGTTTAGCAAAAAAGTTAAATCCTATGTCATGTGAATTTTTATTGAAAGAAAAACAATAAGAAATTATGCTTGTTCTTGGAAAACTGATCTAATTTGTAAAGTGAGAGAATCTTCCTGAAAGAATAATCATGGTCCCTCTTACACGTACCTAGTATTTTTCAGTCAATTGAATTAATTAGCATGATCAAACTGACAAGAAATTGCAATAATCTTTGAATTTTTCTTATTGCGCGGTCAATTATTGTTTTAAAAAAGGAAACTAAAAAGTTTTTTAAAAAACTCCTAGTCAAACAAAGAAAGAGAGAGACAGAGAGACAGAGGGAGAAGGAGAGACAGAGGGAGAGAGAAAAATGAAATGAGACTTGTTGGGGCAGGCTTTATTTGGGACTCATTTTGGTCTGTAGTTGCCCAGGATTCTACACTCTTCTGCCATTCTTCACGGCCCTTCGGGAAACTGACTGGACAGCGCGACCGCTTAGTCTCCTGAGAGGAGCTGGGATTCCCGTCCGTTCTCGTCGTTAAGAGAGTGAGGTTATACTGAGATATAATATTGATGATTATGAGGACCTTGAGGCAGAGAGAAACACTACCTTTCACATAGTCCTCTGAATACTACTAGAGTTGTGTCCCAGTCCATTTAGATAAATACTGTACAGGGGGTGGTTATAGAAACAGAAGTGTATTTCATGTAGCCCCAGAGAGTGAAAAGTCCAACATCAAGTTGCCTCTTCATTCCACGTCTGATAAGGGTCCAGTCTCTGATTCACAGATTGACACAGATGGACAGGGTAAATGAGCCCACGAGGCTTTTTGCATAACATCATAAAATCCATGCATGAGGGCTCTGCCTTTGTGACCTAGTCACTCTCTCTAAGCCTCACTTCCAATACCACTACTCTACGAGTCAAAGCTTCAACATGAATCTTCAGGGAACACAGACACTCAGACCACACCTAGCTGGCTTCTGTGATTGTGCTGTGTGGACATCACCTGAGGACCAGTTAGGGTACATAATACTCCTGTTGGCTAAATTTTTGTATGGAGAAAGAGGTTATTCCATACTGGTTTGATTGTGGTTGTTTGTTTGTTTGTCTGTTTTTTGTTTTCTCAGCACCTAGGTAAGATGCTATGACTTGAATATGTTTTTCTCAATCAAATTATATAGAGGCTTGGCTGCCAAGGTAATGATTCTGAGCAGTGATGAGGTATTTAGAATCACGGCTGGTCCATCCTCACAAATGGATTAATGCGGTTGTCACAGGAACAGAAGTTCCCACAAAAGCAGCTTATTATAAGTGGTCCCTCTCTTCCACAGCTACTCATTTTGCTCAGTTTCTGTCATTATATCCTCATCAGAAAGTACAACATGCCAACATCATCCTGTTAGACTTCTAGAAGTGTGAGCTAAAATATATGAGTTTTCTTCAACAAATTGCTCAATTTCACCTGTCCTGTTATAGCAACAGAAAGCAGTCTAAGACAATACCATATTTTTTTTCCTCAAAAGCTCTGTAGAGAGAGATTCCCTCTCTTTCTGAGAATACCTTTTTGTTTAGTATGTTTGAGGGGAGTTATTTAAGTCCCCAGTACCTTCACAGAGATTTTTTTTCCTTTTCTCTCTCCAGAGTTCATTGTTTTCTTGTTCAATCACTGTGCTTTGCATGAACTCGTAATGCACAATGCCACATTGCTCACATACACACAGCCTTTTCTTAATGTCCTAAGCTATTTGCTGCAAGGCACTACCTAGCTAATATCAGACAATATGTATCTCTAGCAACTAAGTGTGTGAAAAAGTATCTCTCATCAATAATCTTTATAAATAACATTTATTTTATCAGTATATCATTTTTTCAAGTAAAGGACAAGAGAATCATCATTGACTTTGGAACATTTTAAATATTCCATACCTCATAGATTGTAATTATTTTCTGTGTAGAATTTTAAGAATAAAAGACTAAGGGACTTCTGATAAAGACAGCGGCCAAGTAACAGCTGCACAAAATCTCCTCTTAGATGCACTTAAAAAGTTGAGAATAAAGTCAAAAAACACCTGTTCAATGTAGTTAGGACAGGGAGGATTGTCCCAACAATCGAAAGGAGGCCAGCGGAAGATCAGAAATGCCAAACAAACATCAAAAGCAGGGCAGAAAAAAACAGGGGAATTTTGGCCCACCCTACACACCCTCAAACTCATTCAAAAAAACCCTCTCAGCTAGGCCTTTAAAGTGAAGTCCTTCAACAACAGAAATATGGTGAGAAGACAAGGCAATGGGACACCCACAGAGATGCCTGAGACCCCAGAAACTGATGCCACTGGCTCTGAAATTGTGGAACTCATAGGGAAGGCATTCAAAAAGCAAATAAATAAATTGAACCACAAAGTCAAATAAAATATTCTCAAAGAAATGAATTGAGAGTGGGCTCAAAAAGGACCTTACTAATCAAATAGTGGTCCTAATGGACACAAAACCTATTGAGCATTTAGGATCCAGAAATAAAATGCTGACTGACATAAACAAGAAAACGCAAGATGTGAAGGCACAGTTTGATAGAGAAGTGGGAAATTTGAAAAGAAATCTAGCTGAAATTCAGGATATAAAAAATACATTTGAAAGCAGGGGGAGTTGACTGGAACACTGTGAGGACAGAATTTCAGACCGTGAAAACAAGGCTGAGGAAATCAGTGGTATAATTCGGTAAGACTCCAAAATTAGAATCAGCAAAGTAGCTGGATACAACAGATGATGGATGATTCAAAGAGAACCAACCTTGGAATTGTGGGTGTGGGAGTAAGAGCAAAAGACAGCAACAAAGGTATAAAGAATTTATTCTCTGCGATCATGCAAGACAATTTTCTAAATCTAAGAAAAGAAATTAATTTTCAGGCACAAGAAGCTTACAGAACATCAAATAACCTCAACCACCTACCAATGAGACTCGCCACAACAAACAACCAAAACCTCAGAAATACGACATACAGCGAGAATATTAAAAACAGCAAGGAAAAAACAGGCATTATTCTACAAAGGCAAAACCACTCTAATTTCTGCAGCTATCTCAAAGCAAACTTTGAAGACCAGGAGAGCCTGGGGTAAGACCTTTCAATATTTAAAAAACAGAAAATACCAAGCCAAGTTGTGTTCAGCAAAATTATCCCTGAAAATTGAAGAAGTAAGGTAAACGTTTTTCATATGACCAAGAATCCCTCAAGAAATTTGCGACCACCAGCCCAGCGTTCCAGAACACACCGGAAGGAATTTTAGAGAGAGACAGACGAGCGGCCCCAAAGATTGGTATTTGAATCATTTGATTGGTGTCCTTCTAAAATAGTACTGTCTAATAAAATCTGTGAAACCTACTCCATAATTATTATTTTTAATAGCATATTCGTTTTTAAAGCATAATATTATATTCAACCTAGAGAAATGGTATAAAATATTTCAAAAATATGTATACATAAATTTATGCATGGACAGGTAGCTAAAATAATAAACCAAATCTGAAAAATATTAGTAATCAGTGAAATGTAAATAAAGTTATGAAAGTTTTTAAAAATACTGTAGTAAGTATAAGTATGCCATAATATCTATTTCTTTTTGTGAAATATACTTATGTGATATAGACCTCAGTTCATTTAATGTAGCAATTCACTTAACCAGTCTTTGATGTAAATTTACCTTAAGAAAACTGGTTGATGTAACGATAACTAGAATGTCTTTTAAATGTACAAACATTTACCTTTTCAGTACTCAGCTAAGAAATTTGAAGTTTAACTTCTCTCTTTTTTTCTTCACAGTCTCTGGCCTTATAAATTTTGTTGTTACACTTATTTTCTTATGTGGCCTGGTGTGCGAGGCCACGTTCAAGAATCTCAACGGAAATACAGCAAGAGACGGGGGGAAAAGAACTGTCAGCATGTCACCCTAATAAAGGCTCTGCTGGAATCAGAAGAGGCACCAAGAAATGGCCGCTGCAGCCCATTCTAGGGGTGGGAAATTGAGCTAAAGAGAAGTGAGTCAGATGCAGAAGATTAAATATGTTAAATATCGCAGGGTTTCTCTGATTTGGGAAACCCAGAACACAGGCATTCTATAGAACAAAATGGGTGTGACAGTGGGACTCACTGAGGCGTGGGGGTGGGGGTAATTGGAAGGCCAAAAATTGGGAGGGAAGGGATTGCAGTGTTGATGGGATATATATGTGCACAAAATACTCAATACTCATAATGTAAACACTATGCATCACATATATGTGTAAATAAAAATGGTGGGGAAAAGATAAAAGAGTATAATATAATTTAAAAGTAAAACATGACAAATTTCTTTGAAGTGATCATTAACCACTAATAGAATGCAGAGCTATCAAATCTATTAATTGATAAGAAGCATTAATTCTAAGAGTAATTGAGTTCATCTATTGCATCTCAGTCCCTTCTGTGAAAATAACATTGTAGAAATTAAGGCGTCCCCTCATCTAGTGTTTTTTTCCATTTCGTGTTTAACAGGATTTGTATCCAAAATTTATATATCATCCTCTTTGGCCAGAGTCTTCAGTATCACCCACAAATTTTTAGAGTACATCAAGAAAATGAGCTCTTTTGTATAAAAAAAAAATCAGAATGCACAGTGCATATACTCCATAAAGTTTCTATAGAACATCACAGTTACAATTCTGTCAGTTTCCTTTTGTAAGTTGGATGTTATTAATTGTTGCAATTATTGTTATTGAAATAGTCCCAAAAGATTGCAATGTGATTAGAACCAAAAGCACAAACATTTTAGCAAATATATTGGCTGCTTAAGGAACACACTGAAATTCTACAGCCAACTTTATGTTATAAACCATGTAATGCAATAAAAGCAAGTGTCCCAAAATGGACACAGGCCTTTAGTATCTTTTTGGATTAAATTATGGTATCGTTCAAATGATTTTTCGTATGTGTGCTACTTTATCTTCATTATGCAAAAAAAAAATGGATATGGGCTTTACAGAACACTATGGCCTCATCAAGGCACCAATAAATTATATGTGGCCCATTAAAACTTGACAATGTAATTCAGATAGCATTTATTTATTATTAGTTTTAAAGGTTTATAGTTATTTTCCAGATTATTTCAATGCACTTTACTTACCCTCACTTAAAATTATTTTTTCTGTGGTGAACTATCTGCTTTAATTTTTATTTCCATTACTTCCTCACTGAAGGTTAAATTTTTAAAAGCTTTCATTTATCGCTGGGTACCAGATTTGTACCATGTACTGGGCAACACAAATTTTTTTAAATTGCAAAAGGACTCCAGAGTACTTATTTGCAAAAACTGTGTTGCTATATTAATGTTGAAGGAAATAAATTTATTTCATCCAGAAACATTTATTATATGGCCCTGCGTTCAATTTCAAAGAAAAGCAAATAAAGATAAAACAAGGGACTATGTCATCCATCGTTCCAGTAGTTTGGGAATCATTTCACAAATTTCATACATCAGTACGAATATTTTTGCACTTATCTCACAAAATTTAGCTATAGATATGATTTATTTAATGCATGAATTTTTCATTTTCTTCTAACATAATGCAAAGACATAAAAGCCATTAATTGATCAAAAACGATTGAAAGTGATAAACATTTCCAAATATAACAGTGTGATGTTTGATTTTAAAAAAAGCACAAGATTTGGAGGCAGACAGATGCCAACCCCAACACTGGTTAGCTGCAGCTTATATGAAGTAACAGTGTTATTCCCAAGTCTATTAAATAAAAAGCATAACAAATATCTTACTACATTATTGCAAAGTTTAAATGAAATTTGTATAAAATCAAATATACGTATGAAAAAGTGAACCTGCAATGTTTCAATAGAGCACGGCAGAACTGAGTAGGAATGATAAGAGTCCTATGGGAATCACAAATTAAAAGTGCTTTCATTTTCCCCAGAGCTTTATTATTTTTAATTGATACAGTTTAATATGCCTTTGTATCAATATGATCTAGTCACAAAGATGACTGTGCGGTGGTGGCTAGGCAGGTATGGACAGTGTGGGGGACAACATGGTATAAGCTGTCGCGACAACTGATTAAGGCATAATGTGGTGGCAGTGTGGCACAAGGATGATTGGAGTTGACAGTGATGTGTTGTCGCGAGCACTCCGTAAGAGGAGACAGACGGGACAGAGGCAGATGGATTTACCTTGGAGATGTTCTTTATTCACACAACAATCAGTCAATCCAATTCTCAAATCAAACCATAATAAACCGATCAATTGATTAATTAAGCAGGAAAGCAAGCGTTGTTCTGCCTCTTAAAACTGTTCCCATCCTGGGTCCCTTATGCT